>CM067316.1:47589872-47667372 GCA_034231615.1 Meghimatium bilineatum
CGGGAGTGTGGCTCACTGTCAAAGAGAAGTGGAACATATACATTTATAGAGACATCATCACAAACATCTGGGCCAACAGGCAGACACACGCCTCAGCTGCTTCTAGTGTTGAGTAAACACGTAATGCAATGAAATAAATAGGTACAAACGAATAAAATATGGAAAAAAAAAATATTCAAGGACTGTCCAAAAATTTTTTTAATGCTAGTGTTAAATATAGTGAACATATTTAAGAATATGAATGGTTTTGAAGTTTACCATGCGCGAAAATTATGAATGTTTCATTTACCACAAGTATGGCGTGTAACGTACGTAATTATTCCGTATAAATACTCTTCAATTTGACAAGTGTAGTTACATTATAATTGTGTGAATCACTGATGACATCTGTGCAGATATGTATGACATGACAATTTCATGCAATAATGGTGGAGGCAGGTGCGTTACTTAATCAGCGTATTTTTGGACAGATCATTGAAATAAATACAAACGTAGTAATACAAAATAAACCATGAAACATGATCAAAATATGGTCTATGCTCGACGGGTGTATGAGGTGAAACGGGTAGCCATATCTGGGCACATGGTGTGTCACATACACGCGGCAGGTGAAATTGTGTGTATGACAGACATCCAGGCTTGAGGGAAGCACTTACTTTGCAGTAACCATGAGGATCAATGAGCAAGTTTTCTGGTTTCAGATCCCGATAAACGAGATCCAAATAATGTAGGTATTCAAAACTCAAAATTATTTGAGCTGCATAGAACCGGGAGTGACTTTCGCTGCAATAATCAAGGAAAATTAGATTGGTGAATAACAGTAGATGAATATGAGCACACGATGAATGGGAAAACACCAGGTGTAACATGGTCATGAGACGATTAACAGAATGGACTGGTGGGAGGAAGGTACATGAAAGATACTCAAATGAAATGATCATCCAAACACATGTAAGGTAACAGATTCTATACTAATACATAAACATGAATAATTTGGCAGTACGGCACTGCGTGTGTGTGCGTGACTGTAATTTATAAAGTATTGAGGTGTTTGTGGTACTTAGGGTGCATAAGCCATGAACAATCATTCTCTCTCTAATATATATATATATATATTAATATATATATTTGGTTCGAGGTACAGAAAGTATGAACGATAAATCTCATGTTACCTATCTGCAATAAGGGTTATATTTGAACTGTAGTGTAGATCATAATTAGAAGATTACAGTTCTCAGCGGTACGCAATTCTTCCATCAGCTTCTTATTCTGAGAGGTCCGTCCTACACGCACGCACTCTCTCTCTCTCTCTCTCTCTCTAAGGTTTGGGTACTATTCCTTGTAGGTTCACGTTACTGGTGGCGCAAGTCGTGAGAGAAATATCCACAAAGAACTCTGACGGAGATATGATCAAGTCGCCAATTTCAATACAAACTCAAGGTGGTGGGGTGGGGCGGAATAAGTTACGGCATATTTTAACTAGCTATACTCTATTCACTCTAAGAATGAAGTGGGTCAGTGCTTATGATTGGTTTCTGGACGCAAAACGCATTAATCGATTGCATAGTGCCCAATATATTGTTTTCACATTTCGTTTTTTAATGTTTAAAAAAAATTTTTGTGTGTTAAAAAGTGTTTTTAAATGTTTTAAATAATATTGTTTTTAAATGTCATCCGCTATTTAAAAATCACATGTTGTCGCGGAGTAATGTTGGGGTGTGTTTTGGCCCACTGCATTCTTAAAGTGAACAAAGTATATTTAACAGTTCAAAAATATAAATGAGCCGTTGTCCTGCATTCATGTAGTAAGTGGATTTAAATATTCCTACAAAAAAAAAAAGACACAAACATAATCTAAAGAAACCTAATATTACATCAGGACACTCGCCTGCGCTTGTGGTTTGTAAACTGTCCTGAAGACCCTCGGGTAAGATATCGATAAATGGATATTGGTCAAATTGCACTGATAACGGTTCAAATATATATATACGCAAACAAACATAACAGCTACCTAGCTAATACACACACACACACACCACACAGACCGTAAATAATTGTCCAAGTGAAGTATAAAGATGCAATATATATGCCTCAAGATTCTCTGTAAAGACGATAAACGCTATAACAACATATGTACGAATATATTGTGTTTTTGTTTGGTCAACAAGCAAAGTGGATCACTGGATATGATCACGCTCTGCCAGGTCTGTAGCGTACGCTTCTGGACAAACTAGTTCATCATTCCTCTATCACATATCTTGACTATTCAGCATCAATGGTACATTTAGCTTTCACCACCACATATGAGAGTGTCACAAAATAACATTTAGCTTTCATCACCACATATGAGTGTGTCACAAAATAACATTTAGCTTTCCCCACCACATATGAGTGTGTCACAAAATAACATTTAGCTTTCATCACCACATATGAGTGTGTCACAAAATAACATTTAGCTTTCCCCACCACATATGAGTGTGTCACAAAATAACATTTAGCTTTCCCCACCACATATGAGTGTGTCACAAAATAACATTTAGCTTTCACCACCACATATGAGTGTGTCACAAAATAACAAACGTGAAATGTTCGCTGACCTGTAACTCTTTCTCATCTACGGGCACCATGTGACAGAAGTCAAAATAAAGAAATCTAGACAAGACATGCAGTGACTGGTAATTTTTTTTTCATGAGACAGGTTGTTAGTCCATCCTCGAACTTTATTCACTCCCTCTGCCATGCCTAGAAAGTGCCATGCCTAGAAAGAACTTAGTGGTCATAGTCTTTGCATACTAAACTAGAGGTCCATGCCCCTGGTAGCTATACTGGCGTGAACATCGCCATAGGAACAGGTAATTAGATCTTCACCGTTTCTCTTTTACGGCTGATCTAAGTGACTCTTATAGCATGCTGCGCAATATAGAAATATACATGATAAGAATAAGTGAATAATTTGGTAGGTATTCTTTTTAGTATCCCACATCCATTCTCCATCCCACGCGAACAATTTAAAAAAAAAAAACAACAACAAAAAAAACAACATAAGGATTGAGATTATAGGTTTTTTTTTGGCCATCCCTCATGTAGTTGACATCAATAGTTGACATCCACTACTGGAATTTATAGAGAATTGATTCTCAACCTTACTGGAAGATGATTCCTTCTATGAACCTCTCCCTTCGGACCCTATTCCTGATCATAACCTCACGGTTGGCTGCACTGTAAAACGACTCATCCGGCAAAACCTCCTTCCCTCTTCTGCTGTCTCGCTCCTTATCTCCAAGGCCAACCTGGGTAAACCTGCCCTCTATCTTCTGCCCAAAATTCACAAGGATCTTCACCCTGGCAGACCTATTGTGTCTGCATGTTCCTGTCCCACTGAGCATATCTCAGCGTTTCTTGATGTTGTTTTTCAACCTATTGTCGCTTCTCTTCCGTCGTACCTTAAGGACACCAACCATGCGTTAACCACATTCGCATCGGTTGAGCTGCTCCCCCACCATACCTATCATCTCTTCCTCCTTGACGTTGTGTCTCTCTACACATCTATCCCTCACCACGACGGCCTTATCGCCATTCAGTTCTTTCTTGATCGACACCCTCACCATTCCATTGCTACCTCTACCCTGGTCCGCTTGGCTGAACTTGTTCTCACCTTGAACTCCTTTGAGTTCGATGGCACCTTCTTTAACCAGATCAGCGGTGTAGCTATGGGCACCAAAATGGGTCCCAGCTATGCTTGTCTGTTCATGGGCCATCTTGAGCACCTTATGTTCTCCAGCTTCCATGGTCCTATTCCTCAGTTCTACCGCCGCTACATTGATGATGGCTTTGGGTTCACTGACATGCCTGTTGCAGACCTCTCAGCCTTCATCTCATTCGTTAGCAACTTCCACCCCTCCATCAAATTCACTTCCATTGTCTCTGCTTCCTCTGTCACTTTCCTGGACATCTCTGTCTCTATTGGTCCAGGTTCGCTCTCTACCTCGGTCTACTATAAGCCTACTGACTCTCACAGCTTCCTTCTATATTCTTCTTCTCACCCTCGCTCATGCCGTGACTCCCTTCCCTTCTCTCAACTCCTACGCCTTCGTCGCCTTTGCCAGGATGACTCTGACTTCCTTCAGCATGCCTATGATATGCTTGACTTCTTCCGCCGGCGTGCTTACCCGGAGGATGTCCTTCTCTCTGCCCTGGATCGTGTCCTTCCAATCTCCCGTGCTGATGCCTTATCACGTTCTCCTCTACTTCCTTCCACTCGTCCTAAACTTATCCTTACTTTCCACCCTCACAATATTCCTGCTCTTAAGATCCTTCTCCGGGACTTCTCGATCTTCTCATCTGATCCCCTTACCAAAGAGGCTTTTCCAGCTCCACCTCTTGTGGCTTTCCGTCGAGACAGGAACCTACGCGATACTCTGGTTCACTCTCACCTTCGGCCGGCGGGATCTCCTATCGGCACCTCCCCGTGTCAGCGCCCGTGCCTCACGTGCCCTTTTGTCTTTCGGACCACCTCTATCCGATTCCCTAAGTCGGTATTCCATATCCACCACTCTTTTTCTTGTGTCTCTCGCAACGTCGTGTACGTTATCACTTGCAAACGCTGCAACCTGATGTACATTGGTGAAACGGGCAGATTCTTAGCCACTAGGTTTGCCGAACACTTACGGGACATCCGTAACTATGGATCTTCCCCGGTGGCTCTCCACTTCAACACCAATTCTCACCGTGGTGTGCTGGACATTCAGGTCACTGGCTTAGTCTCTTGCCACTCAGGTGACCGGCAACGTTTCTCATTAGAAAACCGCCTCATTCTCAATCTTGGCACTCTTAAGCCCCATGGCATCAATGACCAGCTATACTTTCAATAATCTCTATACCTCCCCCCCCATTTTTGTGTGTGTGTGTCTCCCCTGCTATGCCTCCCTGCTGCTCCTACATTCCTTCCTTCTGCCATCCCCTATCCTCATTTTGTCTTACTCCTCTCCCTGCTACTGTTCCTCTCCATTGTGGTGGATCGGCTTGGGCCCCCACCCAGGGGTTGGGGCTACGGTGACCCGCCACGTTGCTATTGATGTGTTGGTGGGTTGTTACGCCTTGGGACTGGGACCGGCAGGATTTCATCCGGGGTGGGCCTAGTGCGGCTTTGCGCGTCGATTCTATGCCTCATATGTATCTCTTGCTATCACACTCCACTCTCTTTCTACGGGTTGTTTTACCCAGGCTTCATTCTCCTCTTCCCCGTTCGATTCTTCGTCCCACTCTGTCTACTTTCTCCATTCCCACTACTTGAGGCTGTGTCCTCTGTTTCTTCTGTGCCATTCTCTGTGGCCCGTGGGCGCCACCACGTACCTATCATCTTATTACTTTTGGCCTTTTGCCGCTCTCTGGTTGTCCTTCTTTGGTCTTGTTGGGTCGGCTACCCTTACAGCTACTTAGCATGCCGAGGCTGGGAGACCTTTACACCGACTACATATATATATATTTATTTATTTAGAATATACATATTTATTTATTTATCTATTTTTTTATTTTTTATTTATTTATTTTTTTCTTCCACACGACTTGGATGGCTCGGATACAGGGGTCCCCTATGTATAGTTATGGAGCCAGCATGCGGTACGGGCAACACCTCCAGTGGGTTGCAATGTACGGTTGGTCTCACTCAACTACGAACATCGTTTCATCTGACATGTTTCTCACCACGGTACATGGCCTGGACTAAGGGATCGTGTATCGGTGGCTCGAGGTTCTGTCCGTTGATCGTTGTTCCCATAGATGGGCTAGTGTACAGTGCGGGCAATACCCACATAGGGATTGTGACGTGCGGCTAGTCCATAATCTTATCATCTTCGGTTGATGCGACGGGTCTCACTTCCGAACACGGGGCGTAAAAGGTACTTGTCGTTGCGGTTGTGACCTTGGTCCATCTTCCGCAATATTTATTTTATCGGAACCTCTGTTACACCGACCTCCAATTACCACGACATTATGGACTGATGACCCTTACTTGGTCACATACGACCCCCCACCACCTCACATGCTTTGGCTGTAGTTCTGGGTCTGCCTCCATCTGACATTGCCTCCTTTCCCCTTTTCTCTCCTACTCTGGTACCCTTCTCTTCTGTACCTTCTTTCTTTATCAGCCTGATACCTTTGCACGACGCGCCTCCCCGTGTTAGTCCCCACCCCACCTTGCTGTGTCTGGTAGGCTCCTTCCTACTTCCACATCCCGTCCTTGCGTGGCGTATTTCCGGCTCGGGGCCCACGTCTATCCACCGTTTTCTTCTTCTTTTTTCTCCCTTTTTTTCTTCTTTTTTCTTTTTTTCTCCTTTTTTTCTCATTTCTTTTTTTCTCTTCTTCTTCTCTCTTTTCTTGTTCTTCTCCTCTGCATTCCTCTCATCCTTTTTTTATCTGTCTCTATGACTATTTGTAAGAGTCACGGTTTTAACTTTTACCCGCCTCGGGTTTCTCTCTACGGCCCTGCCTATTATTTCAGTCGGTCTCCCATCAGAATACTGGACCGTTATACTTATCGCTCAATCTTCCCTGCGGCCATTTCTGTTGTCCTCTGGTTTCCTGTGGTGTGACAATCTGGCATGTTGGTATTTTATTGACGCTACTTGTCTTACTAGCTTTCATTGTCCATTGACCCTGACCCACCAGTGTGACTGTTGGTTTCAAGCTAGCCAGTTCTCAACGTATCAGATAAGTTCTTTTTTATATATTATCACCTATATTTTATATTTTACTCTCACTTACATACATCATTGTATTATCACTGTATTTTCTTCCCACCATTATCTACTCCTACTTACAGTCTCTCTCCACTGCCTATATCTGCTCGGTCGTTTCTTTCTTTTCTCCATTTTTTTTTTCTCTTCTTTATTCTTCATCTCCATCTCTCTCTCTCCCCCTCATCTGATCTCTCCTACCATCCTCTTTTGCGTTTCCATGACGACTGTATGCTAATACTCATTGCCTGTTGCCATTTCAGGTAAGTATCTGAATTTATCCTCATTTATCTTAGTTTACTTGCTATTACACCTTAACTATTTTCACTCCTCATCTCCTTCTGTGCTCTTTCCCCTCCTCACTTCTTCTCATACCCTCTTCCTCCCTGCTAGGCTGCTCTATCTCTGCTTCCTCTGCTATCTATTCGTTATACTCATTGCGTGCTGCCAATTTTGAGGTAAGTATCTTAACTTAACCTTATCTATTTTACTTACTACCACACCTTATCCATTTTCGCTCCTCACCTCCTTCCGTGCACTTTCTCTCCTCACTTCTTCTCCCCATACTCTCTTCCTCCCCAATATGCCGCTCCTTATTTACTTCCTCCACTATCTATTCACTATCTCTCCTCCTCTTTCCTCCCTATCAACCACGTTTCTTTCCATGTAAGATTCGTTGTACCGTTGTCTTTCGTTTGTCCTGATAAGATAATTGTCTTCCGTGGTCTTCGCTCCCAGCACCAACAACCAGGGTGCCTAAAAATGGTCGCAGCGTTTCTTCTGGGGCCACAGTGCTTTTCAATGTTTAGCGACATTTATCTTGTTAATTATCTTTAATATTCTTACTTTCCTGCGCCACCACCACACTATAGTTATATTCCTACAGCTCCATATAGTTACCTTCCTGCGGTTACTCAGTTACTTTCCTGTGGAGGAACCACAGTTACCTTTCCTCAACTCCCTAGACGGGTATGTGCCAAATTTCAAAATATTTCTCCGTAGTCCCCTTATAAGCCTCTGGTGACCCAAGGGGCCCCAAATGACCAACAATGAGAACCACTGCCACATAGAATTTGCATGTGTGTCAGAATAGCAGCTGTTACATTCAGTTTACATCTCATCACTTCACTAGAAAACAACACAACACTTACGCCGTGCACGCGGTGGCAGTCACTTCGTCTGTTGCTCTTAAATTAAGTCACGTCGTCCGCTCTTTAAAAAATGAAGTCAATTTAACGGTTGTTCTGAATTTAACATCTGCGTTCGTTCTCAAACTCCATCAGATCCGCAGGAATCCGTTTTGTGATGTTCTACAGCTTAGCTACGAAAGTGTTAACAAAGGTGATGGGGTGACAAAAGTTGAAATAGGTAATATTGGTTTTTTTATACGACCATTAAAAAATATCAGAATTTGAAGTCACAGTCATATCTTAGAAACATCTGTGATCCCAGGTTGACTTCGCAAAATTAGATTGTAAAAATATATATATTGAAAGAATGGCATAAACGATTGACCCCAATGAAGAAAGTGGCTGGAACAGACTGGGGGGCCTAGCTCCTTGGTCCAACGTACACAAACAACATTATGAGTGCCTTGGCATATGGTAGTGTATCACTGGGAACAGCAGCAAGGAGCAATCTTCACAAAAATAAAAAAGAAGTGATACACAATTTAGGAATGTGAATGATGACAGGTGCTATGATATCTATCCCAATAATAGCAATAGAGAGTTTAGTTTGCTTATATGAATACACACAAAATATTACTCTAATCTTAACACAATCTGACACATATCAGTTTCTGGAGAACCACCCTCTATGCGACAGATTCAATAACCCCTGCTAAAAGATTGACTAAAAAGGAACCAGCTTTATGTATGAGCTCACACACTTCGAGGGAAACTACAGCAAACAGATATTCAGCTGTAAAAAATATAACCCATATAGTTCATGTCCCCCGTAGGCACAAAATCCCTCACTAAGAATAGAATATTATATACAGAATGAAAAGACAAAATGTGATCGAGATTCAAGTTCCCTAAACCAAATAGTTGAAGA
The DNA here is from genome assembly GCA_034231615.1 of Meghimatium bilineatum. NCBI lineage: Eukaryota > Metazoa > Mollusca > Gastropoda > Stylommatophora > Philomycidae > Meghimatium > Meghimatium bilineatum. The sequence goes on from CM067316.1 coordinate 47,598,665, forward strand.
TTCTCAAAAATGACTAACCAAAACTCTCTTGTACTAGATTATATACAGATGGCTCAGTAGGGGCGGCAGTGAGAAATGATGGTGAAGTCATCTATATAGAATGACCCAACGGAAACAAACTTGAAATATCAATAGTCACATGTGTTTATTCTACACATTTCAAGGCAGAGTATGAAACAATCAAAGAACCAACTCTTTTGATGCTGGGATCATCAGACCTATATGAAGAAAGGATAGTAATTCTGATCAATGTTAAATCTACTTTGCAGCCACTCCAAAACCCAAACATTTTCCACATGAATGACTAAAAATCCATAATATCTCAAGTAAACAAACAAGCAAACGAAGTGGTTTTTCAGGCCACTCATAAATCATGGGAGATAATATAGCAGACCAGCTAGCAAAAATTGGAAGTAACTGTCAACAACAGATCGAAGACTTAGCATCATTTCCAGAAATGAAGTAATCGTCATAGATCCATTACCATTGAATGAAACGCAACTCCTCCATGCAAAGAAAATAGACGATGCTATCTACAGGTTTGGAAGAAAGGAACACACAATCATTTTTAGATTGAAGGCCACACGAAACTCAACAACACATTTACGAGAGGTTTGGGAGTTGGTGACATCGATATGTGTGCCCATGTAGAAAATATAAAAGAAAACAAACAACATATTTGACAGAACTTCCAGCTGTATGACACCACACAAATAAAAATTATGGCCTTCTGAAACAGCTCTGACGGACAAGCTATGCGGTCATGTCTCAGGGCTGGTGACAGCAGTAGAGTTCATTGATGAAATCCATATCCGCTAGTACTTCGACTGGAGAACCAGGCAGAAGAAGATACATTTCTCTAATACTATCACCCAAATCATGCAGTTTTTTAGTACTTTATCTGCAAACTGTTGTGGACATAATCAATTTGGGCGGGGAGGGTGCGCTGTGATGAGATGTGTCCTTGAATTCTTGACAGTAGTTGACATGGGGGAGGGGGATTGTTAACGCAATTTATGGACATTCCCCCAATTACTTCTATACCATTAGTGTAACAACGTGTATGCATGTCTACATCACTTACAAACCCGTAGAGGGTTGGGGCTGAAGGAGGTACGATCCCACCCCTAAGAAAACTAAATACTATTTCGCTACTGATCTTTAAAAACCCTCCTTTTTAAGAAAATATAATACAATATGTAGTACTATAAACCAATGATACACATTCCCCTTTAGTTGGAAAATATAATACTATATCCAGTACGTACCAATAGTAACGGCTTCCATTATATGAAAATACATTACCATACTATGCCTAGCATAAGAAACCAATGGTAAAATGGTGATCCATCCATCCACCATCAAGTCTATTTGTCAATACATCAATACAACGACTTGAAATACCCAAATATATGTATTTTCACTAAAACATTTCCCGCATAATAACATAAAAAAGCCAGATTAGAAAACCCCCATCATTAACGAAGAAGTCAGATCTACAGCCCTGATTGATTATCTTAGAACATCTACCGGACGTGGTCGTAACCAAAGTAGAGAATAAAATCAATATGAATCTTTCATTGCCCACTGTTCCGGACAGCTCGCTATTAAAAGTCTCGTACAAAGACAAATCGTTACATAAATCTACAAGTAGCCAAAATGAAAAGAAAATGTTACAGTCTGCTCCTACTTGTTGTAATGTTCACATTATTAGCTTGATGAAATGCTTAGGATGACAATGAGAAAGCACAATGCATGGGATCATTTTCTTCCTCCTCTGCGCTACTTCCCAAACTCCTGTAGATTGTAGGATGTAGTCCGGAAAACGGAATGCGTTGTGTCATGGTGTAAACCTCTGCTGCAATATTTGCGTCTTTCGGTCTCACACATCCTACTTCAGCATGACTACTCGGTGACTTTGACCCTATAAGGGAAGGGACAACCAACTCCAACCCATAACCACCTTAATCGTCTCTTAGGAAGTGCATAGAAGGTAAACAATGTTGCTATTTTTTGCTCTCCTTTCGGGCCCCGACATCAGAAGTACGTGGAACGTTATAATTATGTAGGGGACAGGTTGTGTTATTTTCAATTCAAGAGTAATATGGGAAAGATTATGCAGGACTCAGAAAAGGAAATGGACACATTAGGAAAACCTCTGATCAGTATCACTAGGCAATCATTATCATAACATTCTCAAAGAAGAAGAACAACTGGCAGGTCAAACACACAGAGAATAGGCCATTGTTATGTGACGTATTCTTTCTAGAACGTTGTTTTCCAATGAACCCCTCTCTGGGCCATGCGGCTTGCATTTTCAACGACGTATTCATGTTATCTTTAATGTCGTCAGTCCATCGTTTTCATGGTCTGCCCTTTCTCCCCCACCCGGATGCTCTGCCCTCCATTATTTGTCTTTTTATATGACCAAACAGATGTAGATTTCTTTTTTCAATTGTGTTTACTAACCAATACTCTGGAATCTTCAATGTGTTTATAATATCGGAGTTTCTCTTTTTTCCTTTCATGATATTCTAAGTATCTTTCTGTAGCATTTCTTCTCAAAGGCGTTGATCTTCTTTGCTGCTGTTTTACGTAGTGTCCATGTTTCACATCTGTATGTTGAAACCGGAAAAATAAAGTTCTTAGCATTAGCCGTTTCGTTTCTATTATGTTGGTTTTGGTATATAAGAATATACAATGATATGGAAATTGTAAGAAACAGCTGGAGAGAATCGCAGATAAAAGATAAGCTGAATAGATTGGAATATGCACTCAGTGATTGAAGCCGTGAAGTGTGGTCAAAGATGGCCAACAGCGATATTACAAAAACGGTTGCGTTTAATTGAATGTTTGTATACAGAATGGTGGTAGATCTCCTCTACCTACACGCATATACCACTTTCGCCTTTCAGAAAAGTAGTGTACACTACGGAGACTTGGAGTCTTCGGAGTATGAAATAAAGCTCTGGAGAAATCCCCCACCACCACAAATTGCACATAGGAAACAATAGCTTTTTCGTTCGCAATTTCTGACGATTGAAACAAACAGTGGCAGCAGAAAAATGTGGTCTTCACACGCACCTGAGTTGTTTGCAATGTTGTCTTGAAGTTTCAAATTCTTCACTAGAATACGTGCATTTCAGCAATAATTTTTTTTTTCGAAAATTGCGCCATATATAATATATTTAAGGAATTCCTTCAAAATTTGTTAAAATGATCTCGTACAACCGAAGGGGTGGGGGAAGACTTTAGATGGTGCCTAAAAATAGCTATGCAACTCTTTACCACAGCCATTAACTTGTAATTGACACAAAAACCTAAGAGCAATGTCCAATCGTACTTCAGGTCAAGGGTCAACAAATTTAAATAGCAAAATAGTAAATAAAATAATTACAGCTAATCCATTTATTCTTATTATTTGTACACACTGTGGAGGGAGAACGATCATGAGATAATATTCATCCATACCTACTTCTATTACTTATTACCTAGAGTTACATTATTTATTTCCTTGAAAAATTGTTTATTTGTTTCCAAAAGCTGCATTATTAATTTCCTAAAATGTTTCATTATTTTCCTAAAAAGTTTCATTATTAGTTTTCTAGAAAGTTTCATTACTAATTTCCTAAAAATTATCACGATTAATTTCATAGAAAATGTCATTATTCATTTCCTAAAAAGTTTAATTATTACTTTTATAAAAATTAGTTTTACTTTTATCATTATTAGTTTACTATAAAGTTTCATTATTAGTTTCTAAAAAGTATCTTTATTAGCTTCCTAGAAATTTCCATTATTTAATATCCTACAAAATTCGAATATTTATTTCCAAGGAAGCTCTATTATTAATTTCTTGAAAGTTCCTATCTGTTTGCTCATCAATATCTGATGTCTTTTACTACTATCCTCATACTAGTTCTTATAATTTTGTTGTAAAAACTCAGTGCATTGCAGGCTATTGAAATTTGGTTTTTGAGATGAACAATAAGAATACCATACACAGATAAGAAAACTAATATAGTCCGCATATATGATTTAGTAGAGACAAATTATAGCGAAAATTAGAAGCAGACAATCAACATTTATAGGGGTGTGATGTGTAACACCTGCACATTCGGCAACCATGGAAAAGATCAATGAGTAAAGAGATGCAGAAAAGCAGTAAGATTTTGATGGGGTATCATTGCATAGGAGAACATCACCACCTGTAATTACTGACAAAACAAGAGACATAGTGTTGGAGACACATGCTTGGCTACGCCATTCGACACTTTTCGGCACGACACTTGATGATTGAAATATTCCAGTCTCAGATTTCGGTAAGATCCTCATGATTCACTTTATTGAACTCTTCGGTGTAATCTCTAAAATATAAATAAGGCTTTGGATTTTAATTTAAGGTTTTTACTTTAAAAAAACGTACACTCTTACACACACACACACACACACATATATATATATATATATATATATATATATATATATATATATATATATATATATATATATATATATATATATATATATATATATATATATATATATATATATATATATATATATATATATATATATATATACATACACACATCAATATCTACGCTTGTCCTCAATGTTTTTGAAGACAACTACATAATACTATATCTAGCGCTCAACCAGTCTCCTTTGATAACTACTTAATGCTATATCTAGCGCTCAACCAGTTTCCTTTGAGAACTACTTAATGCTATATCTAGCGCTCAACCAGTTTCCTTTGAGAACTACTTAATGCTATATCTAGCGCTCAACCAGTCTCCTTTGAGAACTACTTAATGCTATATCTAGCGCTCAACCAGTCTCCTTTGAGAACTACTTAATGCTATATCTAGCGCTCAACATGTCTCCCGTGAGAACTACAGAATGATTATATCTAGCGCCCAACCTGTCTCCCTTGAAAACTACAGAATTCCATATCTAGTGCCGAAACTTTACTTTGAGTACTACAGAATGCTACATCGAGCGCCCAACCTGTCTACTTTGAGAACTACAGAATGAGAGAATGCTATATCGAGCACCCAACCTGTCTATTTGGAGAGCTACAGAATGAGAGAATGCTATATCGAGCACCCAACCTGTCTATTTGGAGAACTACAGAATGAGAGAATGCTATATCGAGCACCCAACCTGTCTATTTGGAGAACTACAGAATGAGAGAATGCTATATCGAGCACCCAACCTGTCTATTTGGAGAACTACAGAATGAGAGAATGCTATATCGAGCGCCCAACCTGTCTATTTGGAGAACTACAGAATGAGAGAATGATATATCGAGCGCCCAACCTGTCTACTTTGAGAACTACAGAATGAGAGAATGCTATATCGAGCGCCCAACCTGTCTATTTGGAGAACTACAGAATGAGAGAATGCTATATCGAGCACCCAACCTGTCTATTTGGAGAACTACAGAATGAGAGAATGATATATCGAGCGCCCAACCTGTCTACTTTGAGAACTACAGAATGAGAGAATGATATATCGAGCACCCAACCTGTTTATTTGGAGAACTACAGAATGAGAGAATGCTATATCGAGCACCCAACCTGTCTATTTGGAGAACTACAGAATGAGAGAATACTATATCGAGCGCCCAACCTGTCTATTTGGAGAACTATAAAAGGACAGAATGCTATACCTAGCGCCCCAGCTAAACCTATGGAAAAAACACCAAATGTATGACGTAAGATGTAGTTCGTCCAAAACTAAACTCTTCGTAAAATATTCAGAGCGGTAAACGTGTGAGCAATATACGTCCACAATACAAAGCCTTTACGTTACGTGTCGGTATGTCATTAAGCCGTGCCATCTGTCAATTTGGGCTTTGTGGGTAAATGTCACCGACGTCAAACACGTGTCTCTCAACTAGCACAATTTGTGCCGGGGTTTTAAGAAAGGTAGGAATGTGGTGGGGGTGAACACATTCTAGGGATCAGCTAATTGCTAATTCTAAGCCAACGTACAAATTGCAAGTGTCCGTGTGACTACAGAAGCAATTATTTCGTTTTGAGGTGGCTAAACTTGTCAAGGAGGACCTCCTGAGTTGCCTTCCACTGTACAAAAGACTACTTAAAGACTCTCCTCCTCCCGCCTTCCCCCTTTTCAATATGATCAACTTTAGTGGCAAATAATTTATTATATAACCTTCACAATGAAACACGCGGATGCAAACAATGACAAAATAGTATGCGAAATAATGGTACTGGTAAATACACATTGCGGTATGATCATCATGAAGTGCGGTCGCGGCATCAAAGATTGACTGCAACAGACCTTCAACATCCTGTATCTTGTCTTGGTGATGCACTCTGCTAGACTGTAATCTGTAAATTTCGCGATGTTACTCCCCCAATCGTATCTCCGCTTCCCGCGTGCACTCCTCCCGTCAACTTTACCCTCAAGTAAGGTCTTCAACAAGATGTCATATCTTTTAATACCTCAAAAATATTGTATCTGTGTGATCTTTATTTCCTTTAATAATTCTTCATACGAAGTCTTGTTAGGACCCCATTGTTGGTTGTCTTCTCTCTCCATTATGTTCTCCCTATTCTTCTACATATCCACATCTCAGAGGTATCAATTGTGTCTTCAAATTATTCATTGTGCATGTTTCTGAGCCATACATTTATATGGAATAGATGCAGCATTTTATAATTCTCATTTTTAGTTTATTTGTGATTTGTTTAGATAATATTTTCCTCATGTCATTGAAGGTACTTTTTTGCCATCCCGATTTTCCATTTAACCTCTATTTCACATCTGCCATCATTTGTGATTATGTGTCCGATATATTGATAATGTTCTAATTGTGGTTTCTCTTCATATATTTTTATGTTTAGCACCTATTCTTCTGTGATTTTGTTGATTATCATGCTTTTGGTTTTTTTTTTGGATGTTTATATCTAGTCAAGATTTTTTACTTGATTTATCTATCGACTTGATCTATTAGTCTGTAGTTCCTGTTCACTTGCTGTTAAAATGACAGTGTCATCTGCATATCACAGATTGTTTATTATTTCCCACTGATCTTGAATACATTCCTTATACATGTTAAAAAATTATTGTGTGTAGATGTTAAATAGGATGAGTGATAAATACACCATTGTCTTACCCCTCTTCTTATTGCTATGTATGATGAGTATCAGTTTTCACATCGTATTAAAGCGTTTGTTCTCAATATATATTTCTAATCAGTCTGGTGTCTTTCCATGTATGTCTATTTCTTGAAGACATTCAATTAATTTTTCATGGACTCTCTCTGTGTCGAAGGCCTTGCTTCTATGTTCTATGACAGAAGACCTTGCTTCTATGCTTTATGACAGAGGACCTACTGTCCATGAAGCAAATACACATATATTTTGGAATTCTATGTATTTATCTACCAATAGTCGGAGACTAAGTATAGTTTCTCTGGTTCCTTTGTCCTAAAACCAGACTGTTCTTCGTCCGACTTCAATGTCTATCTTGTTTTTAATTCTTTAATGTATTATCTTGAGCCATAGATACATATTTTGTTGGGGGATCATGACCATATTCCTAACAAGAAAGGATGCACTCCCTTACCTTATCTAAGAGACTGAACACAGAGAGCATAACTTAAGTATCGTATGGATAGTTTTACTGTATTTGGATAGTTTTACTGTATTTCTACATGATCAGGCTCCAGGAAAGACCTGTGTACAGAAAGCATACATGACCTGAAAGACTCACTTTGTTTACTTCCATGCATTTCGTTGGTCGGCTTTGCTTTTTATTCTGGCATGCGACTCCAAGTATATATTGACCAACAACAATCACTACAATATAAAAACTTAAAGGAAAAACTTAGCTTGTCTACTGTATGTACAGAGGTCTTTACTGCCAATGGTTTCGGTTTCTCAACAGTTCCAACAAAATATGTATATTAACAACAACACAGCGATTCTTGTGTTGGCACGATACCCAAATATTGCGGAAGAAACAATTTCTAAAGCTTTCATTCGTGTTTTAGAAACTAGTTGCCTGGGTACAACAATAACTCCGCTCTGAGAATCAACCCTGGAACTTGAAAACCTAAGTAAGACAAGCATAGTTAGACATCATATGTCAGCCTCCAGTACTGGAACACAACCAACACGGTCAGGACCGCGCGAGACTGTCTAATCTAGTGAAGGTTGCTAAGTGGGTGAGCCGGTATTGTTGAATAGAAGTGGTCTTACAGAAGAGCGCGCTCAAACAGAGAGAAAACAAACTCACGCAAGAACATGATGTCCTTTAATACAAAAACACAACTGTCTGGAGAGCGTCGCAGTATTCACATAAAACATTCACAGAATAAATGTATAAATACAAGGTATACAACATATACGATGGTATTTTCAAACTCAGCAACATTTTTGTTCTTATTTTTCTTATTTTGAGCTCGCTTTTAAATTCCTGGAAATTAGCAGAATACAATTCAGAGAATAAATGTGTTGTTTAATGATTTACAGCTTTGCTGCGATATCTGTACGTTTCGGCCTGACAAAGCCTACTTCAGTTTCGTCCTGGGTCATTGTGACCCTATATAAGTTGGTACAGCCAATTAAATCTCATAATCTCCGTAGCGCCCGTGTGTTGTCGGAGCCCGAAAGGGGAGCAAAGAATAGCAACACTTTACCTTCCATGCATGTCGTACGAGGCGACTAAGGAGGCTATGGGATGGAGTTTGATGTCCCATCCCATACAGTGTCAGTGACCCAAAGTCTTGCTGGAGTCGGATGTCAGGACGAAAGGCGTAGATATCGCAGCAATGCTGTAAACCATGACACAACGCATTCCGTTCTCCGGACTATATCCTGCTGATCTGCAGAAGTTTGAGAATTAACGCAGAAGAAGAAGAAGAATAATCTCCGCAGTCACATCTTACTACATGCATGTAAAGTAAACGGTGTTGCTATTCTTAGATCCCCATTCCCTATTCGTGCCCTTGCAGCGCTGGGCGTAAATTATATGAGGTTCTAGTATATGTATAAAAAATGATATATTATCCAAGCCCAGCATGGCCACTAAAAAAAAAAAATACCCTGTCAGCACACATTTCGATGCATCAAATTTAGGATCGTTACTGGGTATGTTTGACCTCTGATTCCAAACATGTACAGGTATCTAAACAAAAACTTAAAACGGATACAGAACAACTGGAGCTATTTTTGGGGATTAGCAGGTCACATATACACAAAAAAACAGGTCTAAATACATACGCACATATTTTGTACTGTATAACACTGTCTACAGTTTAAAACGATGGGCCACACCACAAAAACAACATACGTTTTCTTCTTTATGAAATGTGTATATATTTATACTACCCCTCCCGCTTCGCCCCCTTCCCCCATCTAGTTTAACAAAATGTGGCAATAAAATGTTGGGACTTTCTTTTAGCAAGCGATATTCCTTCCTTCTTTCTAGAATGCTTGCCAATTGCTTAATCTGCTTCATACATTTTCTTTTATGCACATAAAATATGGCCTGCTTATGATTTGTGCATTCAATAAAATATATTGGAATATCTGACTTGTTGATGGGGATTTGATGTAGAATATACTGCTTCATATCTCTTGTCAAAACATGGAACAATTGTCGATTTGTTCCTTTTCCGGGACGCCATGTCGAGCATCGTTCCATCAAAATGTCACATGAATGGCGTATTATTACAAGAGCTGGCAGAGACTGAAATACTTCAACTGACCGAAGCAATCATTCACCATTTCTGTTTTCTTTCGTTGATATCTTTCCAAATGAATTTTTACACACACCTCTTCTGGTTAGATCGGATTTAAATCCCTAATGGCATCAACATTTTCTTCATTTCTCCCTCGCATCGTCTCACTATCTTCATCAAATTCTAGATTATCCATATATCACTTGAAATCTCGTGCAATCACTGACTTCAACATTCTTCAAGGTACACCACTTGCAAACTCTCAATTCTCATATCCCTGATAACTGTTCTTACAAGCCAAAACGGAATCGATCTAGCAAGCACTCATCTGAAAATTACACTGGCATTGTCAATCTGATAGTATTGATCGCCTGGTTTCCTTCAATCGAAGTGGGAATGTAAAATAAATCTACACGCGAACCACGATGTAAGGCGCAGCGCTACACAACGTCTTTCGATTACATACTTTACATGTAGATTCATCATTCTTCAGTTTTTCGGTCGATCGATGATAAAACGGCTGTATTCCCACGTTTCAAAAAATGAAGATTGAACTGTTCTTTACCTCGACTATCTAGTTTGTGTATAGAAGTGCATATTAACAATCAGCAGAATAATTTAAAATATATATATAGAGGTAGTAGAGATGTTTTTATCTAGGAATGTTGACGCCCGTGTGTAGTGGGGGCTCGATAAGGCAGAAAGGTTTAGCGATACTCTTACCTATGCCATGCCCGTTGCATGAGGTGACTATGGTGGTTCTGATAGGGGAGTTGGTTGTCCCATCCCTTAGAAGGTCAAAGTGATCCAGAAGCCATGCTGAAGTAGGATGTATCAGGCAGAAAGGAGCAGATATAGCATCTAAGCTATAAACCATACCAAAACGAATTCCGCTCTCTGGACTAGATCCTTCTAATCCGTAAGGAGTTTGAGAATGAACGCAGAAGAATGCTCAGAACACAATGGTCAGATAAAAAGGTGAATGAACATATTTTGAAAGAGCTTAATTCAAACAGAACTGTTCACACACATTAGAAGACAGTTCAGATTGGACAAGTCGGGAGAAAAGATGGTCTATAGCGTGACACCGCCAAGTTGAACTGCAAGAAAGGTAACGGAAGACTACGAGTCCACACACAAATTCCTTCTTTATATGCCCGAATGGAGCAGAAAACCTTTACTTAAAACAAAACATGAGTAAAGATAATAGACAAATTGGTGTTATCGCACACGGCATTCGGTCTAATTAATAAGCTCTGGATAAATTAACAATATAATTAATAAACATCCAGGAATATAGACACAAATCTGAAGGAAGCAGACTAAATTTGAAGCAGTTTCCTTCAGCTGACACCGCTTCGCAATTAGAATAAACGCGTTTACCGAATTCGACCCACCAACATCCATTAAAATGCGATTTGAGTCAAAACAACCGAGGTCAATGTTCTCACATTACTATGAATCGATCGATACACCAACAACACCCACACTGCACATATAAGTACATTCCCTAAGGACAACAAATATTTAACACACGTAAGAATACTTAATACTATGTATGTATGTTATGGCATAGGGTGTGTGTGCGTATGTATATCCCTGACAACAAGTCCAAATCTCCTACTGCGCATAGACAGTAAGAACTGATCACACATAATTTCTCCAAATTGAAACAACAACATAAATTAGCCTTGAGTAATAGAACGTATACTTTATTCCTATATCACTGGTAACTGTAGTTATATTATTAATTTTATATAGTATTTAACAATCGAATGTATATTCTTAATTTTGCTGAGTTTTTTTCCGTTACACAAACCGCCTCGAAACAAGGTTGGCCTGCATGCGTTTTTATCTTTCTATACAACTATATAGGTTTTTGTTTTTTTAAATATTGAGCTAGCTGTAGTAGAGGTATTTTTCCACCTGCCATTACCAACTCTATTATTATTTCAAGAGCATACATTCTGATGAATTATCAACGTTCAGATATATTTATACTGCATTTCTAATGCCGAGCATGAAAGGGAGGAAAAAATTAGCAATATGATGGTAGCGCATGTCCAAGGTGGTTGAGGACAACAGGTTGAGAACGCTTGTCTTAGAGGGACAAATAGATCTAGAAGTCATGCTACAGTCGGAAATGCCATGTCGAAAAGTGCTGTTATAGCAGCCAAGCTGTAACCTATGACACAAACCATATCATTCTTCGGACTTGCTAATCTGTACGAGTTTGAGAATGAAACCGCAGAAAAGAAGATGCATACACATTATATATTACACATGCACACATACACATATATTTATATATAGGGCCCTATATATATATATATATCACATCAGAGGCTACCGGCCAGGGACACGTTTTTGACCCGTAAATTTCAAAGGCACAGTGGGTGGCAAACAGCCATGGGGTAGAGACGAACACATTGTCGTATGTCGACTAATAGGACAGTTGTAACAGTCTAAGGATAATCACCTGAGTTAAAAGCATGCTGAAATCGGATACGTTAGGCCCACATAAGTGGTAGTAAAACGTATTTCGCGATTCCGCGGAAATCATACGCAAATTAGTGTCGTGTTGAATTAAGAACACGCGCGCACGCACACACACACACATATATATATATATTGTTCATGGCTTGCAATGAGGGTCTGTTCAATGAAAACCCTGTTTCTGTTTAAAGACAGAGGTGGGCAACCGCTTTGAATCAGCAAACCCAAGTGATTTGCGTATATCTCTTGTGAGATGGAGATGAGAGCAACAAGGTTTTTTTATAGACCCCAGAACCCCATATATTTTGGACAGTTTGTGATTTTTTATTTTATGGGCTCAGGTGGCAATTTAATATTCGCCTTTAATTAGCCTGACAGACCCGTTACAATTATTTGGCAGGCCATATTTATGCTCACCTCTGCCCTAGCTAGTGTAATTAATGTACGACTTTTCTAAATATTTAGTCATATTCTTATTACAAGAAGTGTAATTATCCCCCCTCCCCCAAAAATAATAGTAACAATAAATAAAGCTGTACAATTATTAACTATAGGATACGCCACTTACCTAAACCGGCCTATCCTCCGTAAATGTGAAAACATTTCTCCTCCTGTGACGAACTCCAATACCATATACAAATTTGAATTGTCCTGTGCAAGAAATATAAAATTATCAACGTGAAATAGAAGTAAACAAACGAAATTTCAACAAAAATTAAGATTACAAATATGAGCATTGATTACAACTGGGGTGATTCGTTCGTGACCAAATACCTGTATAGAAGACCTGTTCTCTAAATTAAGTTGGACCTCATTCGTTACGTGTTTTGATTATTGTTTGCCATTCAGTTGGTTATTATTTATATGCTTGGAATAGCATACCAAAAATAGCCAAGGCTATTCCAAGCATATAAATAATAACCAACTGAAAGCCAAACAATAACAAGAAACACGTAACGAATGAGGTCCAACTTAGTTTAGTGAACAAGTCTTCTATAACTGCCGAAGTCTCGGATGACGACAGTAAAACATAAGAGACAGCAGGATAGCGAGGCCAAAATAATAGATGGGAGTTATAGCAACATATGCTGTGACATGAGATAACTGGGATAATACTTATTATAGGATATTGTGATCAAAACATGAACCTCAACATTTTCCTTTCTATCATTTATAAACTCAATCCACATACGAGCATGTGCACGCTGCTTATATGCCTTGGTGATAGTAACATATCTAGAAATAGGATTCTGCTTGGTTTAACTCAGGGTAATTAATTTTTGCTAATCACTGGATTAAACAAACAATAAACAAACAATTAGAAGACAGAATTGATGCCTTTGATATGTGGATATATAGAAGAATAGGGAGAACATCATGGAAAGAGAAGAAAACAAACAACGTGGTTATGAAGAAAGAATTATTGAATGACATAAACATCAAGCAAATAAAATATTTTGGACAGATTAAAAGACAAGACACCTGTTAAAGACCTTACTTGAGGGTAAAGTCGAAGGGAGGCGAGCAAGAGGTAGGCAGTGATACAAGTGGGAGATTAACATCACAAGATGGACATGTTAGTCTAGCAGAGTGCAACAACAAAACAAGAGACATGGATGTTGGAGGTCTGTTACAGCCAACGTTCGTTGTGAAGACGGCACTTCATGACGATGATGAATCACTGGAAACACACATAATCACACATACAAATTTACGTTTCGACTAAAGGGCCTTTAGTTCATTGTTTATCAAATTCGCATACATATATACTTAAAAACACACGAGCAGGAATGATACAACTGATGTTCACATGGCCTAGCAAAATGTGACCACAATTTAACCAAAGAAAGTCGATACCGTAAAAACATTCTGGTTTGATCATTAGGTTCTGAATGAGATGTTAAAATACACAGCAATTCGATAGAAGTATCGGTTAATTACGGGAATCAGTGGCCACATCATCTGTCCACATTCCAGCATTTTAATATTATGCGTAATTTCATACAGTTTCCGTGTCTCGGAGATTAAAAAGAAGTAACTTCTGCTGCCAATGAATCAATCCGCGCGCAACACACTGAGCCCCTTTCCCCATCCCAAGGTCATCCAGGGGGAGGAGTGGCTCTCAGTACGATGGATGCGGCGGTTTATGCGTCTTTAGTGAAAGTTTGCTTCCTTACATAATAAATGATTTGTTCCGTTAAAAAGTGTCCACCGATTCCGTAATGAACCGAGATATCATGTTGAAGTTGGACGTGTCACGGCTTAAAGCGTATATATCAGTCACTCTAACCTATGACATCAACACATTCTCAGAGTTTGTGAACAAGAAGATGTAAACATTTAAATAAGTCACTGGCTCTGAAAGTCAAAAATGCATTTAAAAAACAACCATACCTATACACACTCCCCCCCCCCCCCCCCAACAATTATATCTTCCATATCAGTGAAACTAGATCACTGTAGTCGGGTTCATCGCATACATTCATGACCTTCTTCCAGTTAGTTGTTAACTGAAGCATTAAGCATGTTGATGAACCTAATTAGCTAGAGTTTACCCACTTTCTAAAGCGTTGCTACATGTGTCCATTTTAAAATTGGCAATTGGAAGATACCGCCTCAATAATTTTTGTGTTGTTGATAGCAAAAGACTATCTTCGTTTGCTGTCAAATCATTTGCCACCTCCAATATCTACCACCAAAAGTTGATACTAAGTCTATTTTAGAAGATTATTTCGTTCTGAGCAGTTATTAACTAACAACACCAATGGCATAACATAATCATTTTATTCTTATCATTGTTTAGCATCGTATTTTACAGTTTGGCTAAAATAGCTTGTGATTTGATAGTTTCTGAACTGAGGGACCAGTGTATATAGTAATTTTAAATCAGCGTGAAAGGCGTGTAAAAATGACATGGTAGGCCAGATTTGACATGCTGGTCTAATTTTACACACCCTTGATTTAGAACCTGGTCTCACAAGAACGGTGAACAATTAAAATAGTTTCTGTCTTAAGGCAATATGTAAAGACGTATGATATCCAGGCGACTGCCATTAAACCGTGATCTTCGGGTGATCGGACTCAATACACACTTGAGAAATGGTATATCCATAAACATGGTACACGTACATCCTTTTGTGATTAATATCCCTTATTCGTACGTATTGATATTATACTCTGTCATTTTTCAAAATTTATGTTGGGCAGATATCCTGCTGTGTTCTGTCAATTTTCTATTTTAAATTTCGAGTTATAATTATGCTCTTTCTGACTTCCGGCATTTTTTCTGTTTAGCTCATGTGATCGTGGGCAACGCCGTTCTTTACTCGTCGGTGTTACATGTGTTCTTCAAGAAGACATTTTAGTAGAAACGTAGATTTGTGTATTTTCCTTCGTGTTTCCAGTGATTATCTTCATTACCCTACTTCCAAGCTTCACCTGTTTTGCGAGAATTAATTGTTTGGTTACTAGGCTTGTTCAAGGCACAACGTAACTCTGGTAAACTAATGAATACATATTGTTCTGTGATGTAACCACACAGGAAACAGAACCCTAGTGCAGTTTGAGATCAACATAGAGAAACGCCATAGAGACGCAACATGCGAAAGAAATGTCATTTGAAACAGCAATAATAAATGTCAGAAGGATGTGAGAGGTCAAAAACGAAAAGAAAATTAGTGGGGGGAAGGGGGGAGATAACGGAGAATGAGAGGTACAACTGTAGCTATCACTAACAAATAGCAAACTTCAGCAACATGCAATTTATTATTAAAAAAATGGGCGTAACTTTCATTCAAGGAGTTAAATTATCCCTAGGACTCTTAAATTGTGCGTGGCAGGTCCGGTAAACCAGGGCTCTTCAAAGTGTTTATAAATTCAACACACATAAGAAAACTAAGTCAGAGTGACTGAAGATAAAAGTCTTAGAATAGTTCACAAAAATAATGTAACCGACCGTCGAAAGAACAGCGGAAGAATAGTGGTTTGTGCACTTTCTTCCTGGTCTAGTAATCTCAGGTTCAATGTTCCAGATCAACTGGAAACATTTTTTATTATTATAAATGCCTCCTATATTTGAAAAAAAAAACCCCGAAGGAAATGGTTACCAGATCTTCTGGGAAAGTTAAGGTGGCATGTGATGGGTCCATATTATATCTCAGCAGGCATTGGTCGATAACAAATATGGAGCCAGCACTTTATTCTCATATATCTCAGACCTTCAAGATTTAATTAATGTAGTAGTCACAGAAAGTAACGAGAAAGGCCTCTTCCTAAATATCAA
The DNA here is from genome assembly GCA_034231615.1 of Meghimatium bilineatum. Taxonomy (NCBI): domain Eukaryota; kingdom Metazoa; phylum Mollusca; class Gastropoda; order Stylommatophora; family Philomycidae; genus Meghimatium; species Meghimatium bilineatum. The sequence goes on from CM067316.1 coordinate 47,615,161, forward strand.
GAAAACAGAAGTAATGGTTATTTCAAAGAAACAAAATAACACACCTTGCAAGATCAAAGGGAATGATATATTATTACAACAGGTCCACCAATTCAAATATCTAGGTACAATGATTACAGCAGATGGAAGAAGTTCAACAGAAATAAGATGCAGAATAGGACAGGCAAAAATAACATTCAGAAAAATGCAAAATATATTGTGTAATATGACCTTGTCATTAGAGGTGAGAAAGCGAGTTCTGCAGTGCTATATAACCCCTATACTAACATATGGGTGCGAGTCTTGGACAATAAACAAACTGGAAAGTGGGAGATTGGAGGCAACAGAGATGTGGTTCTACAGAAGAATGCTGAGAATACCATGGACTGCCAGAAAAACTAATGTAGAGGTGTTGAAAGAGTTAAATGCGAAACGGACCTTAATCAACAATATAAGAAAAAGGCAATCTTCTTTTTTTGGCCACTTCATGAGACAGGCAGGTTTAGAGAACATAGTCACAACAGGCAAGATTGAAGGCACCAGAGACAGAGGGCGACAACGTGAGAAAATATTAGACAGTTTGACAACCTGGCACGGCAAGGAAACAACAACGACTTTGATAAATAATACTGTGAACAGAGACCTGTGGAGAGCCATGACCGCCTACGCCACCCGGCATGGCACCTGATGATGATATCTCATGGGTGTGAAATGAACAAGACATGCGAATTAATGGACAAAGATAAGATCTTCAAATACGGCATATGCCATATTTCTAATAACATATACTAGAGTATTGAAAAATAATAGTATACTGGAAGACAGGAGTACGAAGACTGCAGGAATCAGGGATCGACTGTATAGCAAACAGGGAGAGACAAACAACAAGTGACACTTGCCTCACGTATAAGTGGATAAATGTGAGATCTTGAAATCAATACTGGATCACTTACCATACCCAAAGGTCGTGGTCATTAGATTACCAGAACCGTGACCCCCACTAATTTTTATGATTGAAAGGGAGTTTGGACTAATCTCTGCTGTTGAATAGAGTTAACATCACTACAGGAGGCACTTTTTATTCAACTAAAACTCACTTAAATAATAAAAAATATAAATAACATAATATAAAAACGTATGAAACACATCTAGAACAAGTAGGAGCCACCACATCAAGACACGCCTATAGATAAAGTGGTGGTGTTAAAGGGTTCACATGTTCATCTGTGTCACCTATGCCAGTACTCGGGGAGCATGAAGACGATATCACTGATGTAATAAGTACATATCAATGAACAAATGGTCATTTTCCTCATATGCTTAGTATCCTGTGTCGACAACATGGCTGGTGTGATAGCAAATCCGTCCAAATTTAACCAACGAGCAGTGATTCAGTTCCTTATAGCCAAAGGATGTCGACCAAATAACATTCATTGATTAATGCATGTAGCGTGCTGTGGAAAATGTGTTTTGAAGACAACAGTGAAGGATTGGGTAAGAATGTTTTGGGAAGGGCAACATGTAACAAATTATCCTCCACTGCCTGTCAGGTAAATGTTGTTTTGAGATGACCCAACTTTTGCGACATGCTGGTAAGTATTGTTGTGCAACAGAATGACACAGTAGGCTCTTTAAAGTTCACTTACAAGAGTCCTTCTTGGTCAGAAAAAGGCAGTAGGCATAACCTTTACTGTAGAAATTCGTGATTTGAATTTTTTTTGCTCTTTCCTGATTTAAGGTGTTTCTATTGTATGCTGGCTGCTTTGCTACATGGCTCAAAGTGGTGACATCACAATTCGTCGCATACCATATTTGCGACAGAAATACATCACCCTCAGCATGATAATGCTCTAGATGGTTCATATTTCACCGCATTCGCTCTTCCTTATGATGCTCAGACACCTTCTGGTACTACAGCTACTTCCAAATACTCAATGAACTATTTCTAATGACAGAGAATTCATTAGCTAGCAAATGCAAACAATGGCGACAGTCAACATGTATTGCTGCATCCATCTTGCTAATGGCTTCTTCTGTCACAACAACACGTGCCTGACCAAGCAGCAGATCATTTGTTACCTGTCGCTCTTCCTGAAACATTCTTGTCCAATCCTTCACTGTCTTCGAAACACATTTTCCACCATACATCACCTGATCACCTGCATTCTTTAATGAATATTAGTAGGTCAATATCTTACAGCTGCAAGACACTGAATCACTGCTCATTGGTAAACTTTGGACAATTCGTTATAACAGGGGTCGGCAATCTATGGCACGCGTGCCACACTTGGCACATCAAGCAATTTCAAATGGCACGCAGACTCTTCACATGTGATGAATCTGGACTCCTTCACATTCCTCTTGATATGTGATGTTGGCACTCGGAATAATTTGAAACCTTAAGTTGGCACACAGTTAGCAAAAGGTTGCCGACCCCTGCATTATAACACAGGCCATGTTGTCAACAGCACGAACAGGAAACTAAGCATATGCAGACCACGTGACCATTTGTTCATCAATGTGTACTTATTATATCAGTGATGACATCTTTACACTCTTTGCATACTGGCATAGGTGATGCGGCACGGGCGGTTGTTCATTTGAACATGCCTCACATATAATCAAGGATGGCACTACACTGGACGAATCAACAGTAAGGAGACTGCACATAAATCCTACTGGGATTGACAGTAGGACAAGCAGGGAAAGACGATGAGAGAGGACAAACTAGGTGCATGAAAAAACAACGCAAGACGGAACAATAAGGATCATTCACTCCATCTGCTGAAAGATATTGAGCTCTTATTGGTCTGCCTGAAGTGTAGTGGTGTCAGTTCTTAAATATGCAATTGTGGGATTAGCTTCACTAATTTTGTAAGCTTTCACTCTCAATCTCCCGCTAAATCTCTCTTGCAGCCGGACAATGGTCTAGCTAGACTTCTAATGGAATGTTGTCCAAAACCAGACATGTGTTGTGTCAGCATTTTATTTGAGCTAATAACCCGATAATCCGACTTCGGCGGTGAAGGTCACCTTAAGGTCCTATTTGTACACATTCAAAAACTGCCCCAATAAAACATACACTTTTTTTTGTACTCACTTTAAAAGAATATTCTAGTCTCACCAAAAATGGGAAATTGATTGACTGCAAGATTTTCTTCTCATTCAATGTATGCTCAACCTGCTTCAGCTTGACTACCTGAAACAAACATCAAACAAACAGGTGAAATAATATGACAAATTTGCTTTCTTTCTGTGCTGAGAAATTCCTCAAGGAGATGTTTAATTAATATTCTATATTCCAGATTCGTATTTATAGGGTACAGGTGGTCCCACTTGGATAAACAATCTGGATTGGGTAATGCTGTTTACATCCAGCAATTTTAGACCATACCCAGTATTAAATGTTTGGAATCTCCCACTGTTGTCATATATAGCGTATCATATTGTTGCTGTGCACTGAATTTTAAATGAAATATGTGCTTAATATGACGTTATTGAAAGATATGTATTTCCAAGGTCCAGTACATGGCTTGACTATACGATTCATGCTAGCTGCAGTTAAATTTTATTCACTGGCCTTGAAACCAATGGTAGACACTTCCAATATCTGATATTGAAATAACTTCCTTGCGCAACTAGCCACTTTACCCAATTCTTTATTGACATGATAGTATTGTTTTTTCATGAATGGTGTAGCCTCAAGTCAATAACGGTACACAGATCTGCACTAAATATCAATATTATATTGTGCCACCAGCAATGAAAATGTGTGCACTGCGACTTGATAAACACCGTATAACAATCTCTTTTGTGTTTCCATCCTCAGAAATTACGAGTGATTAGCTCGTTTCCTATGTGCAATGCGGTGGTTTCTCCAGTTTTCTTTCATGCCCACAAGACTTCAACTCTTCGTGGTTTGCAATGTCTTTGAGTAGAATCCTATTACTCAGAGGGGGATCTGGAGTATAACAGTAGGGTTGAAAGAGGGTCTGTAGACACTGGATACAACACTGGATATTTAAAAATTCCTCATGCTAAGTATAAATATATAATCTATACATGCTTCAGATTGTTTGAAGGACTCAAAAGGCCATCAACAATTTTATTTTAGAGTCTGCAGCGGTTGGTTTTAGGCAAAAGAGTAATTTGATTTGTACATGTAGCCTGCACATTTTTAGTTCGTTCAACGACTTTTATTTGTATGGCAAGATACGATACAGGTCGTCTTAATAATCAAGATTATGCAGTTGTTCGTCCAATATATTCATGAACATTTGTAACATTGTGTAGACAGAAAAACACCAGCAACAAATATGAGACACATCACCAACAGGTAGGATCACCACCAATAGCGCATCCTTCGAGAAGGTGCTCACGTGTCGTCAATTAATGAAAATAATGAAGTAACATCTCACAGTGACGCGAAATAGGGATAGGGTTAGGCGTGTTGTTGTCACTTGATCAAGAAAGGCCTCTGATATCGGATATTTACTACGTAGTTGTCTCACTTTCTCCGTGGTTCGCCATGGCTGATCTCATACAGCGTCAGTCCTCTTGGCTGATAACCAGATTGATTGATCACTTTGGGTATACTTTGTGTTCCAGCCAAACATAAGCACCGAAACGTCGGATCTATCAAGATAAGTGATGCTGCACAAAATCACAGCATGAAAAACTCTCCTGTAGAAGTACTTTTTTTTGTAGCTTATACTAGTGAGAATTGGCTCAACACTAGACATCCCAAACGTAATACCCCTTAAGCGTGATGCGTTTCTGGTCCTTGCATCTAGATGCCTGTGAGTTTACACATTACAATGTGTTGCCATGTACAGCCTTATTGTATTCCATAGTTAAGGTCTCTTTGTCTCCGTACGGTTTTCCTGCTATGCCGAGCACGATAGTAAATTCATATTAAAATGTAGATTTGAGCGGCTTTTCGGAATAGTGGGTCTCCAAAATGTAGATATTAGCGGCTCATTGGACATAAAATAAAGAAAATACTGTTAGCCACCAGACATACATAGTGTCACAGATATTGTGACAGCCTAAAACTCCCCCCCACCCCCATTGCCGTATACAAAAAATGTCCATCGTGCGGTAGCGCCCCAATTGAGAAACAATTATCTAATTCATTAAATTAAAGGTAAAAAGAAGCAAGTTGAACCATGACCTTTGGAAATATTATGACCTAACTATTCCCTTAAATCTCATTGGTTGTCATACAAAGTATAATAATAGCGACCAATAAAATGATGGGAATAGTCAAGTGAGTCTTTAAGACGACTTGATGTCCCATTAACCAGTAGGTCTTGTATTGTAGACAGTCTTGATTGAAAATGTTGATAAGATGAGCTCACCTTTTGTTTGTCGAGAATTTTCATAGCATAGAAGCCTTTATCAGTTCCTTTGTGTTGGACTAGCATTACTCTACCGAAGGAACCAGTTCCCAATGTTTTGATTCTGTCGAAGTCTTCTAATGATGCAGTGCTCTGTAAATATGAACAATACATGTGTAAATATGTTAGTCATGCAATATGAACTCATGTCAGAGATCATAAGTTACATTGTGTAATGTTCAACCTATGTGGCAGAGGGACTAGTGAGTTAGTATCGCATTCCCAACTCATTAGAACTAACTTTAATTCAAGATCCCACATGTTGCATTGGCCATGCTTACTGAAATATGGTGTACAAATTCTGAACAATAATATTGCAGTGAAAAGTAATTTTCCCTATGCAGAAGCTCTCACTATTAGCCTGTCAGACAAACATGCAACAGTAAACTCTCGTAGATAACATGCCAATATAATTTGGCTTTAAGTAGATACTTATTATATTGTATACTTTACACAGGTACTTGTTATATTGTTGGCTCTAAGCAGGTACTTGTTATGTTGTGTACTTTAAGTAGGTACTTGTTATATTCTTGATTCGAAACAGGTACTTGTTATATTCTTGACTCTAAGCAGATACTTATTTTATTGTTAACTTTAAGCAGTTATTTGTTATATATTGTGTATTCAAAGCGGGAGAAGGGGGCGACTGAGTTATGTGTGTCCCTGGTACCATGTCCAGTCATGAGACTAGTTTTAAAAAAATAAAAAAAATAAAGAAACGAGATTATCTCCGCCGATGTGAAGACTGTAATGTTCCTAAGTCTGATTGATAAAGAGAATTAACTCTTCATGTTCTGTTCATTCATGATGTTATGATATGTCAATTGTGTAGAAGAAACACCGCACAGCTCGTAGCATTAGCGTACAATGACACATTGAGATTTAAAACTGAGATTTTAACCAAAGTAGTGAAGGCATACTTAGTATAATAAGTACCGCAAGAAAGAATCATATACAAGGAACAATTATCACCACAGTATCAGGGCTGTTAAGCTGCAGTACATTTGATTTGTGATTGTATGTGCTAATTCTATCGTTACTGTCAATGAAGGACGAACCTTCTTCTGCGTTTAGATCTCTGATAACCACCACGAATATTTTTTTTATTTCCAGGGAAGTATGAAGTGCTTTGTACTACTGTTTATATGCGCCATGTAGTAGTTTGCAGCACACCCAAGTTCGGCATGCTTTTAGTTCAGGTTAGAGTCCATAGGGTGTGGCAGACTTTCTGTTGCCAGGCAACGAGTTTGTATTAAGTGTACACCATGAGGGTTTGTGCACAGTGCACTTGGACGTCGCAGGCTAAAACATGTTCCCAAGAGACAATTTCCAAGGAGGAGGTAAGCAGGGTTTTGGACTTGGGTCGACTAAGTCTATCTCGTACTAGGTGTTTCGCTAGAAGCGAACTTATCTCACTTAGTTAAACGGTCCATTGCCACATTTTCCTTCGGATACTGAACTTTATCATCTTTTTTAAGCGTAGTTCCAGTATACACTGCAGTAAACACTAAAACGCAGTAGAGATGGACTAGGGTTGGTTCGATTTCTTAGTCGAGGTTTCATTCACCGACTTTGTGGCCGTCTTGTCCAAGTCTGAGTAGCTACACACATTTAATAAAATTCGGGAACGTTTCTTTTTCCACGAGACATGCATCCGGAAGATAACTACACACTTATTCTAAAGCTGAACACTGCTTTAGTTAAGATTTCCATATTTGGTTTGGTTAATTATACTCGTTATGTGTGTATGTCGTTGTCCTCTAGCGTTATGTTCCTTCTAATTGCACTTATATTAGCCTTACTTTTCCAGAGATTTGCTCATTATTCTCGATCTTGGGACATGACAGCCTGGCAGTCCAGGTCAGACTATGTCTTCCACTGCTTCTGCAGTATTTTGGCTGTAGGAACCAATATATCATTGAGAGGTCTTATTTGTCATGTGCAATCAAATCTCATTCCTTCTCGATCTACACTGCAAGGGCGATCCATAAAGCGTTAGACTGATTCGCCCTAACGTTAAATCAGTCAGTTTCCAGGGTGCAAAACGAGGAGGTGCACTTCAGATCGTGGTTATTTACTACAAGTGACGCTATTGTGGAATCAGCAAATAGGATTATTTTTTATAGAAGTGTGTTTATAAAGCATTGGCAAGGTTAGGGTTTTATCGTTAAGAGAGCAAAGAAATATGTTACAACAACATGAGAAAGTGGTATTGTATCACGTTTATGTGTCTACGCTGAAACAATGAGGTATAGCTACACGAGGAAAGTAGATTTTGTTTTGTTTGTTTGTTCGGTTCTCGACCGTCTTAAGTTATCGTGCCACGGTAAATGGACTGTCAGTGTATTGCCACAGTTACAGAAAACTAGACAGATATTTCTGCCAACTACACACGGAAGTCTTTATTTTTGCGAGACATTATACATACGTCTTGCTATAGTAGGTGCTTGTTATATTGTGCAATCTAAGCAAATACTTGTTATATTGTGTACTTCAAGTAGGTACTTGTTATATTGTGCAATCTAAGCAAATACTTGTTATATTGTGTACTTCAAGTAGGTACTTGTTATATTGTGCATTTTAAGCTAACAGATACTTATTATATTTGTACTTGCAACTAAACACGTAAATGTGTTCTTAAGAATGCAATTATTTTGTTTTGTACTTGTAACTAAGCATGCAATTATTTTGTTGTGTACTTGTAACTAAATATGTACTTATCTTGAGTCTTGATTAGAAACTAGCTTCACAGCAAGTGGGTCACTCCCATAAGTGCTCCACCCTCTGTTCCAGCAGTCATCCCAGTGTATGTAGACTCAGAGTCCCGGTCAGGTGTTGATTGCGTGATCTTCGGGGCTTTCAAAAAACCAAAAAAAACACTTTTCCTTCTATCCCCTCTAGATACTCCAATTTCTGACATTCTCTGTATGTGTGCGTTCTCAGCCTCATTGACATCATCATCTTGAAATAAATTTATTACTGCCTTGATCAAGACTGCTTTATGTCTTTTCAGTTTTGTGCAGTCTATCGCCACATTGCCTTCCAATAAGTCGGTTCTCTCGTTTTCTTTGACCCGAGCACGACCAGGGCAGTATATCCATGTAATGCTTTAGACAAATGAGGTATTAAATAAATCCACCATTCTTTTCTTAGCATGTACGTTTCTATCTCGCGCAGCATGCTTAGAGAGTCAGAGTATTACCGAGTGTGTTGATGTATCAGTTATCAACAAACTAAGTGCTGCTTTAATTACATCAGTATGTACTTATTTTCTTGTATACTTGTAAATAAGCATGTACTTATTTTCTTGTATACTTGTAACTAAGCATGTACTTATTTTCTCGTGTACTTGTAACTAATCATGTACGTATTTTCTTGTGTACTTGTAACTAATCATGTACTTATTTTCTTGTAACTAATCGTGCTTATTTTCTTGTGTACTTGTAACTAAGCATGCACTTATTTTATTGTATACTTGTAACTAAGGATGTATTTGTTTTCTTATGTACTTGTAACTAATCATGTACTTATTTTCTTGTGTACTTGTAACTAAGCATGTATTTGTTTTCCTGTGCCTTTAACTCTGTATATTATGACTTCAATTAACATTTGTTAAAATACGATGAATTGAAAATTTACTCAACCAAGCTAAAAGGTCAGTTCACAAGCTTGAATAACGTTTGTGCTGTTTCATGCCTTCCTGTTGACATCTATTTTCAGTAATTGTCGTTCGATGTGCATACCCATGTTGACATAAATGATATGAAAGTTTTGTGTTTCCTGAGCACCATAAACAACATCGACGTATAACACGTCACGGCTTCCTCTGACGCACGCTTCAGGGATCAATAAAAACCGATTCACAAACACTGATCACGTGACACTCTCCTTGGCTTAATGGAGTGTATTTAACACTATAATGTCAATATATTAGTAAATCAGTTGGAAGTCGAGTGCACGATAAAAAATTAGCCAAACACAATTCAACAGTACTATGTATGTAGGAACCACAATACATTCTTCGGTCCGAGATTAAAAGGAATGGGTTTGCTTCCTGTATTGTTACCCATAGTAAGTAAAGTTAACCGATAGCATTTAACTGCCGTTAGGGTGTGAGATGTTATTGATCTCTCATTTCAATGGCTCTGCTATATGAGAGTCTTTACTTCCCGGATTAATCAAAGCTGGGTCGACTCGGGAGTCGTTGCCGTCTGAAAAAACATTTCCGTCTTAACTGGGGAATGAATATGCGAAGCATATACCATTCCAGTGCTCTAACCACTGCGCTTCGCGGGCCCCTATCGTTAATCATAGAAAAATACGAAGACTTATGCACACATAATATTTGATAACTAGATCAAAATATTTTTTCTTTCATGATATAATGTGACTTCTGCAGATAATATTTTTAAATTGTCGATTGTCCTGGTGTAATCAAAGTTAACTAGAGTCCAACGTTGACATCAGACTGGAAGGGGGTGGGTGACTTATGGGAAAGATGCCTTAATTCCTAAACTCTATTACCTAACATAAACATTTCAAACAGACTATACTTGTAAAATAGTTGTTAAAAAGTTAGGTGTTCTTGTAACGAAACAAATACAAAAACGTTAATGTTCGTGTAACGAAATAAATACAATCACATACAAGTATACACTATCATCAATTGTTTTTAATAAGTGTTTTGTTTTAGCTCTGGTTTTGGATTTATTGTGTCGTCTGAATACATCTTATCTATCTTTAGTGAAAGCCAGAAGAAAAAAAAAAACCCCCATCAAAGACTGCTTGAAGATATTTCTCTAGCATGAACAAATCAGTGCGGGTATTAAAAGCCTTGAACATAGAAGGAATCCGCAGGCGATTCGAAAGATAGAAACGAGGAGAGATCAGACTTTTTCTTTCATGACAGGATCTACTACATACCTGCTCACACTGCAGCGTATTTTTTATAGCTTGGTTGGACTCATCAGCCAACTGAGGACTCGCAAACAATCCTAATGTGACCTTTTTCAATGCCATATCTTTGCTTGCGAAGGAGGAACATCATTATATATTTTATGCACGTGTTTAATGGGAACAATAAGCAAATTATGTTGTGTACGTAATGATGGGATTGACAATTGAGAAATAAAATAAAATGTGGACACATTAGACATACATTCTATTATGAACAAATCTATATACCGTATAGATCATTCATCGTCAAATAAGGTGCATAGGCCAGAAACAAGTATTTTCCAGTTTGACCAATGTGCTATTTCTTTGTGTAGCTCTTGCATGTTGTTGAGTTTCATGGTCATAGCCTTTTCGATGATTGTTGTGCGAAGAGTTTCTCTTCTTCCTTTGTTTCCAAATCGCACCCATTTGAATGCTTGTAGTGCCAGACTATTTTCATTAATTATATAAGTACGTCCGATATTAGCCACTGTTTTCTAAGTGTTGTAGAAATGTTACTGTTTGGCGTCTTCTCTTATTTGCTTGTTTAACTCCCAGCCAACATTTAAGAACGAAGGAATATTTCAGACGAAAATATGAGTTTTAAACTATTGCAGAGTTTAAATATTTAAGACTGTTAAGTCACGTTGCAACCGAATGTATCAGGCCGAGAGGGGCAGATATCCCAGACAAGCTGTAAACTGATCCAACAAGTATTCCGTTCTACGGATTGCATTGTGATAATCTGCAAGAGTTTGAGAATCAGTGCAGAAGACCGATACAGGTAGGGGTTAAGAAACAGCGAAAGCAGAAGCATCCAAACTTCAAAATATAATGATTTTTATCACTGAATGTTAGACTAAGAAAACATTGACTTTAAACTCGGAACTGGATACTATATGCTCAATTGCACAGAAAGATCATAATTATTGGCTCAGACCCAGTCCATCGCAATTCTTCAGTCATGTGGACTCCACGAAATTACCTTGCATAAGTAACATCATTTGATTTTTACCGTAATTGTCACTGACTGCTGGCACAAAATTTACACAGAGTGACTAATAACAATCACGGACAAAAATAGCATCAGTTTTGAAAGAAAATTCCGAGTATCTACATCACTGTATAATTGACCAGGAATTCGCTCAGACCCGAAAAAATGTAGACTGTGTTCAGATATTGCGGGTTACAACCTTCAGGCATGTCAAGAAAAGATAGAGAAAATATGGCCTTCCAAGATGGGTACTACTTTCATACTTTAGCATCTGAGGGAATTCATGAATGAATGAATTGAAGCGTATCAGTGAATGTAAGATACTGGTATTTTGGCTATAAACTATGGCAAGACAACAGATTGGACAGAAAAGAACAAGCCACGACATTTCGACTGAGATTAAGGCACTGCGGACTAAAATAAATAAATCTGCATCTGTCGAACAACACAGACACCAAACACATACTGCAGAACTGTCCCTACGCCGATTTTCACAGAAAAACAATCTGGCTCAGAGGAACGTCTCTAAAAAAAAATTGTGGGAAATCCACAATGACCTAAAAAAAACGCTATACACATGATCAATATCGGAAAGAATGTATAATAATAGATCTCAAAATAATAAGTTAATCGATGACTAACAAAAGGAACGCTAAAGTCGACAATGATATGTGATAAAGAAAAATTAAGAGGTGTATAAATATCGGACATAATTTACCAACTTGACGATAATAACCATTGGTCATTATTCATCGATGTAAAGATGGCACATATACTGTTCTGATGTATGATATATGAGACAAGGAAGACGCATATTCTATTTTCTTCTACTTTCTCTGAAGAATGTCATACTCTTGTAGTTGATAAATGACCCGCATATTTAAGGAAATCATCCCCAAAGTTGATGACACAACCTCTAATTGATAAGTATACAGGAATATACAAAGCAGAGATGAGAGAGGAGGGGGGGGGGCTGTTTGCGAATCGGCAGCCTGACTAACTTCTTTCCTGTGGGATGAGACCAAAAATGTATTTTGTAGTACAATGGACTACCGCGGATGGGCCGCGATAGCTCATTTGTTAGTGAACAACATCCTGTTCGGTAATCCAAGGTTCACTATCCAGTGCAACTGGAAGTATTTGTAAATTACCAACGCCTTCTAGGTCAGCCAAGTCTGAGGAAATGAAAACCTTCTGATCTGCTTAGAAAGTAAAGGTGGCAGGTTTGATGCTGACCACATCATCCCAAGGTACGCCGTTGGTCAACAGAAAAATTAGAGCGTAACACCATATTTGCAAATACGCCTGAATAATGTTGAACATGGAATACGTTATTTTTGTACACTAGTTGGAGTACCAAATAATGTTTTACTGAGTTCATGGGCCAGAGGATAGTCAGCTTGGCGGCCAATGAAAATAGTATGACGAGTAGGATTTGATATGCGGGCTGTAACCCATCCTTGGTACACAACGTTCTCTCTAAATGGTGGTGTACACTGTGCTCTGGCAATTCACACGTAACGTATAGGTGGAGTAATACGAATATCAATTAAGAAAACATGAAAATGTTATTCATAGATGTTTTAAGCATCGAAGTTAGCTAATTAGACTACATCAAACAAACACCAGATCTTCTGTGTGTATTCTCAAACTCATGCAGATCAGCAGAATGTAATCAGGAGAACGGAATGCATCCTGTGATGGTGTGCATATCTGCTGCGATACCTGCGCTTATCTGTCTTATACATAAGACTTCCGCAATCGTTCCTGGTCACTTTAACCTTATATGGGATGGGACAGTAAACCGCACAACTCACTAGTCGCCTCCTATGATATGCATGGAAGGTAAACAGTGTTGCTATTCTTTTCTCCCCTTTCTGGTCCCGGCAACACGCGAAAAAAAATTAATTTGGATCGCGTTTAATGCACTGATATCTGACAAGGAGCAACATCTAATCAAATTTATTTTCCATAACTTTTACATACTGTTATAGAGATTATAAAAACCATATAAGCAGAACATGTTTTCTTCATGGGTCTAAATAATATAGTCCGTGAGACAGAGGCAGAGATAGAGAAAGATGGGGAGAGAGAGATGGGGGAGAGAGAGAGGAGTCCAGATTGAGAGCCCCACGGAAGTAGGAATGTATTTTACTGTCCCATATGCCAGGTGGTGGTGTTTTACTTTTAACTCCTGAATGGCGTTTTTCCTTTTCTCTTTAATGGTTTTTCAAAGCTTTTGCAAATCCAGATGAATGATGACTCGCTTTGGCTCGATGCTGTTTTATTCTGGAGGGAACTGAGAGAGAGAGAGAGAGAAAGAGAGAGAGAAAGAGAGAACAGAAGATATACGTATACTTGTGGTGTATATTTCGACGGTGGAAACAAAGATTTACCAGAAATTGACAAGTACTAATCAGGACAGCGCACGGTGTGAAGAAAAATAATGGTCCAAAATTATCACACAAGGAACAGCTAGGGATTGGCATTCAGATACTAATAATCTTCACAAGAATACAGTAACTACAGGATGCGATCTACTGCCCAGTTTCAGCCGACGACAGTAAATCCATTTCTCCCACTCTCCCAGTAACCAGGAGATGCACATCACACCAGAAATGAATTATAGTCTAAAGCCTTGCATGTTCTCACACATGTCTGTGGGTTTAATGAGGATATTCAGGTATTACATAAATATGCTAGGAAAACCTACAAGCGGATTTAAATATTTAAGACCCCACGTCAGAGACTACGTTCTGTCAAGAGCATACAGAGAGTGAGCTAAATATAGCTCTGAAGAACAAATACCATTTTGTTGGTAAATCTAAAAAAAGGATAGTTGTTAGCAGTGGATTTTATATTCTAAATTTGGTGGTAACCGACAATTTCGATTTTCTACTTATGTATAAGAATATAGATGTTTGTGAGTGTGTGTTTATACAAATAATTATAGAATAACAAATACAGGAATATGACGATTCAGTGTAGGAATAAGATGCACAGAAAATAAGATGCCAAATTCACAGAAAAACAACGTAGGAATCAAACTCATACTAAAAATAATGAAGGAACTAGATATATAGAGAAACACTGTAGAAACCACAGGCATATACAAACAATGTAGAAACCAGAAACACAGAAAAACACAATGATAACTGCATATGAATAAATCATTTGCGTTCCAAATAAAGTATAGCTGTGTAATTCCTACACTGGCTATTATACGAAACGATAGCAAGTTTATATAAATACAATGTTACTTTTACTAAAAGCTAATAAACAAGTACAAATAATATATAACTGAAGAGAAGAAAAGGAAATGTAAATCATAAGATATAATTAAAATAATAAGGACGTCTTACTGTGTTACAGTCAATGGTATTTGTCAAGAAGCATTAAAATACAACAACAACAACATTCAAATAAAATGGATTAATTCATTTTCCTTTTGCGCTGATGTTAGCGCATAGGGCAGAGGTCAGACCTCTCCAATTCTGTCTTTCAAAGCTATTCTGTGCAGTTCTTCAATAGTATGGATATTGATTGTTTTACTTTTTCTAAGTATTGTTCTCCTGAGTGTTTCTTTTGGTATACACCTGGCTCTTTTGCCTGTAGGTATCCATTCAAGAGATTGGTGGTGTATTTCTGTTGATGTCTGCGCGTAGGACATGCCCGATGTAGGACCAACGGCGTTTTCTGATAACATCTGTGATGAAATTTCGATGTGTCTCTTCTCTGATTTTATCATTCGATTTGAATTCATTCCAATGGGTGTTAGTTATCCTATGGAGACATTTGTTCTCGAAACTCAGTAATTTCTTTTTTGAAGATAAAGAGCTTTTCCAGCTCTCACATCTATATGATAGCACCGACCGGAATAACGCAGGAATTAAATAAGCGCATTTTCGTACGTGTGCTGATTGACTTTGACTTCCAGATATTAGACAGTCTGTTAAATGTACTTGATGCTAGTACAATGCGAGTTGTAATTTCTGGCATGACATCACCGTCGAGTGTTAATGTACCTCCTAGATAGGAGAATTTGTGTACATTTTCAAGTTGACTGACTTATGTTACACAAATCGGTCTGGACTTTATGATGTTAGTTAATTAATCCAACGATCGACGGAATGACCCAGACTTGATTAGAGAAACCTCCTCCATCAACGTACGTCACTACCGGTAGAAAATCGATTGACCTCAACAACAAAAAATAGCCAGCCGACATAAAATTGATGCTAGAGACCATTAAAAAGCATGGGTACATGTTTGTTAATTCACCAATCTATTTACGCAGTTGTAGGATGAGTTTATAGAAGTAGCAATTGATTGAAAACTGACGTAATTGTTTAATTCAGTGGTGTCAACACACATGTCATTGTTGTTGACACTTTTCGCCGAAAAAAAAATTCTTCTTCTTTCCTTCCTCTTTTACCCTTTACGGGTGCCGAGGGAGATAAATGTTCTTGTTCTTTCTTTTCTGGCAGCTTCAGATAATGTTATTTGGTGTTCGTGTAATGTCTCTATGATGTTGTCGATCTAGCGTACTCTAGGTCTACCCTTGGCTCTTCTTTCTGCTTCTCCTCTCTTCGTATATGTTTTATAAACTAATCACACGGTATTAAAATTAGCGTAACAAATATTTTGCTAACCTCAAACGATAGTCCATTTTAGTCATATCAAGTAGCATAAGCAGAAATAATATTGAAGATAGTCAGATACATAAAAAAACACACAGTCGTTATGTTTGAATCTTAACGAATGCATATTCGTAAGAATAATTTTCTTAAACTGAGAATACTTCAGCAAAATTCTTCTCAATTACTCACTAATACATCTTTGAATCAAAAGAACTAGCCACTGATAGATATACGAGTCTCTCAACTTCACAGCTCAACTAATGAGAGAGAACCGAAATGAGCGGCTACTTCACCTCAACCATTTGTTTAAGTCAAAATATCACACTTACAAAAGATTGTTCAGATAATGAAGAATTTTTTAATGGCGACTCACACTAGCGGTTTTTTTTTTTACAAATCGAGTTCGCAACATTGTACACATATTCGTTTGTAAAACCTATGATCATCTTTCTCCTTAAATCTTGTGTAATTATAGTCAATGAACAAACATGTAATAACGCATTTTCTCAAAAGTATTATCTATTTAAGTCAAAAATGTTATCTATTTAACTCAAAAGTGTTATCTATTAAGTCAAAAGTGTTATATATTTAAGGTTTGTGATGGACAGTTTCATATGATGAGTTTCATGTTTAACTCCGTGCCTACCGTTTCAAATCGGAGAAATATCCTGCTGGTGCTTTAAATTAGCCTGCAAATTTCCAAGAGCACAGTGGGTCAAAAATCTTCATTATAAAGATGCTGAACGCAGAAGAAGAAGATCATATACACACGCAAACCCTTGGACAAGAATGGAGGCTGTCACAGGTTATGGAAACCACCAAAAGGCACATGGACAGCGGATATGCTAGGTCTATGTGAAGATTAAACCGTGGCACAACATATTTCACGTTTCCTGACGAAGAGAAACTTTCTGGATATTTGACAGCGAACGTACACAGTTGAAGTATGTCTCAATAAGTATCATCGATAGTCTGAATCATCGATAAGAAAATGAAATATTTATCTTCAAACAAAGAGATGGTAACTGCTTTGAAGTTAATTCTAGGTAAGTTACATCTCTCAGCTATCTTATTGGCTTTGACTTGAAGAGAAGACACGTGCAGTATATAAACACTATTGAATAGGAAACATGTGTTAACCAAGAATTGGGACGGCATCTAGAAAATAATACATTTCGAAAATTCGGTGTCCTGAAAAAAAAACACAACTGTACCAGGTAAACGAATACTTTGAATATTCACAAGTACACTATAACTAACCAGGCATAATCATTTTGGCTTGGAAACGGATAAAGATGATTTCACAGAGAAAAATGTGAGAAATCGGATGTGTCGGCCATTGGGGTAAATAAAACTGATACATACAACGAATTTCCGTTCACTGGACTACATCCAGCATGAAATCTATTGTCCTGCTAAACTCTGTTCACTTTAAGAATGAAGTGGGTCAGTGCTTGTTGTTGGATTTGGTTGTTGGACGCAGAACGCATTAATCGATTGTTAAGTGCCCAATAATAATGTTTTTAAATTTCGTTTTTAAATGGTTTTTTAAAATGTTTAAATATTGTTTAGTTTTCAAATATTTTAAACAATATTGTTTTTACATGTCATCGGCTGTTTAAAAATCACCAGTTGTCAAGAAGTAATGTGGAGGTGTGTTTCGACCCACTTACTTCTTAGAGTGAACAGAATATACAAGAGATATTCAGTGTGAGTTTAACAACCAACAAATAACAACCGGTCTAATGTGAAAAGAAAACAAAATAACACGTAATAAACATTTGTATTTGAAGATCCCCAAGAATGTGACTCAAGTCAGCAAATAATATAGCGACGTAAGTCAGTAACTATTGTCGTGTTTTTTTAATCAATTATATAGCCCAGTCACTTATCAGGATATCCTTCTGAAGTGTTGCATGTGTCTACTGCCAATGAAAATCACGGGAACAGTCAAATACATCACTTTTTAAGAATTTCCTATTCAGCACACAGGTCTTATGTAGTTGATAGTCACGCCACTATAGTCTGACCGAAAAAAGAAATTGGAAACTATAGTGTATATCAATATTTGATATCTCATGTAGCTTCATGTTTTTCCCCTCAGTCGACATTTCCTGGAGTTCTAGCAATTCTTCAAGATAAGGTCTGAATAGCAGTTATGGCATGTCCGGTGTGGTCATAGTGACATAATGTTTATGTAATATATGAATTCAAAATATTTTAATGGCGCTTATCTATAGTAGCTTGAAAATTCCACATTGGATGTCATCCTTCATTCAAACCCATGGGACATTTAAATTAGTAGTTCTCACCCTTTTTTCTGATCCGAGGCCCCTTTTGGGACAAATTGTCGTCCGTGGCACCCAGTGCGTAAAAAAAGGTCATTGACATTATCTACAAGCCAACATATCTTTTGTAGCTTTATCACTATAATTCTTATTATTATCGGTATAGTTATCTTTCTGTGCCCCCTCCTCCCCCCCCCCCGATGGATCTGTGGCCCCTCTGTTCAAAAAACTTATTCTCGTCCCTCCAGCAAGAATCTGTTGACCCCAGAGAGGCAACTTGCCCTCATGTTGAGGACCACTGTCATATAAAGTTCACACATCCTGGGAAACAGACCGAGGACATGGATTTTTCCATGCCTCTATCATTGGATATCAGTAGAAGACATCTGTACAGAAAATAAAACAGGAATTTATTCGTTAAGTTTTTGATTATTATTGTGCTATTCGTTTGTTTGTTTGTTTATTGATAACAATTTAAATACTTGGTGTCACCTGCCAAAAATAATAAAGGCCTACCATCTAAATGCACGGAAACATTTAAAATCGACCTTTCAGGTCATCTGTACACAGATATGTTATACTGAATACTGGTCACAAATACACTCTCAGTCTAATTTCATATAATTCTCATTTCTGTCAAGTCCTTCATGTTCTCTCTTCTCCATGTGTTCCTACATTTTCCCTGCTTTCATTTTCCCAGCGAGTTCGAATATGGCCTTATTACTTAGAATAAGTAATGTCTGTCCTTCAGCGTCATGTCGGTTTTGGCTTGGAATCATCATACACTACAAATAAAAAAGAGTTCGGTCAAGGGAATTTACTGAAGCGATCTATTTTTGACCCAGTTTCAAGAGCAAAGCACTGAGTGGGCCTTTTCGTAGATCCAATACTGGCTAAGAACATTGTTCAAGTTACATATCAGAATGAACGATCAATTTCGGTCACGATTACAAAACACCATGTAAACAGAACGTTTATATAGGTCAAATGCTCAGTGTAACACACCAAACAACGAAAACAAAAGAGAGGAATTTCTTTGAGGATGTAAACAGATTAATAAATAACAGCAACAATGATGAAGACCTATATATTTTGGGAGATTTTAAAGGACAACTCGGCTCAAATAGAGAAGAATTATAAGATTATAAAGGACCATTAGGCGACACAAGAAACACGATTAATGATAACGGATATACACTAATAGATACAAGCATCCAGGACAACCTCTTTATAACGAACACCTTTTTTGAACATAGACAGTCACAAGTGCACATATGGTATAAATGGAACAGCTTGGAATGCAAGAGCCAGATATACTTTATACTCACAAGAAGAAACAATAGACGAAAAATAGCAGACGCACGAGTAATACCTAACATGTGTGCATAACAGTCTAAACAAACATAGCAAAAAATAATAAGCACAAGAACAAAACACAGCACCATGGGAAACTAGATATACAGAAATTGGAAGAACCAAACTTGCGAGAAAAATATATCCAGGAAGTTAACGAAGAATTCACAAAGCTACCAGAAAACAACAAGCACAAAGAAGAAGCATGGAAACAGTTCAAAAATGCCATCATACAAACAGCAGGAAACATATGCGGATATAAAAACTATAAAGGCACAAAACAAAACTAGCAGCTTGGTAGAAGTAAAGAACGCAAAGAAAGATAACAAAAATATAAGAAATGGACAACAAGCAAAACGCATGAAGACTACTTAGCATAAATGACAGCACAGAATAAGACAAGAAGATCATCACATATGTACAAAATTAAGGCGTGGCAAGAATATGGAGAAATGCTTAAAAAGGATCGACAAATCGCACCGTATATTCTACAAGAAAGTACAAAATATGAAAAGTAAAAAAGACATGTATGAACCAACAGAAATAATCAACGATGAACACGACAACATACTAAATGGGCTCCAAGAAATCATTGAAAGATTAAGATGGAAAATTTTCTTCAATCAGTTATTACATTTAAAGGAATGAGAAGTAATAACAACAATAAATACAATAGAAAAAGACATGAAGCCATACATTCTGACATCCTAAATTCAAGACGCAATTAAACATTCACCAAATAACAAAGCACCAGGAATAGACACAATACCTATATAACTAATAAAATGCTATCTGTGACAAGTATAGAGTGGTTACACAGACTGCTCATTGTAATATGGGAAACACAAAATTCATTACAGGAGTTGATTATAGCACTGATTGTACAGATGCAATCTTCGCCATTAAACAACTATCAGAAAGAGATACAGATCATAACAAAGACTTATATTTGGCTTTCGTGGACAAAGAAAAATGCTTCCAAAGAGTGAATAGAGCACAGCTAGGATAACACTTCAGACATATGGTGTTTCTCAGCCTCTGATAAACCTTTGTCAGCGCATATACGCCGATAGTCAATGCTCAGTAAGATCGAGCACAGGTACATCAGATAATTTCCAAATTCGCTCGGGAGTGAGGCAGGGATGTGTACTATCCCCCTATTGCTTATAACATACATAGATCACATCTGAAAAGTAGCAAAGACAGCGGAAGAAAACAACATGAAGGATAACTTACACAAATTGCTATTCGCAGACGATCAAGCACTATTAGCATCATCAGAACAGCAACTACACATGCAAATAGACAGAATACATCACACATGCCAAATCTTCAACATGAAGATAAATATAGAGAAAAGATCAAAGTAATGAAGATAGGAAGAACAGAAAGAACCACCAATAAATATATATATATATATATATATATATATATATATATATATATATATATATATATATATATATATATATATATATATATATATATATATATATATATATATATATATTGAAAACCACAAACTTAAACAAGTGAAAGAATTTACATACCTAGGAAGCAATAACAACAGACGGTAAGAACAGTAAAGAAATACACAATAGGTGTAGTAAAGCATATCAGGTCCTTGGGAAAATAATACCAATCTTCAGAAACAAAAATGTAGAGTTAAACACCAAAATAACACTATTCAAAACGATTATTATGCCAACGTAGTGCTACCAATTCCAAACGTGGACAACGGGACACCACAAGACAAACGCAAACTTGTGACAGATGAATTGCCATGTTTGCGCATAATCCTAGGGATATCACTAAGAGAACAGAGTGAGGATATTAGACACGAACAGGAACCACCCCAATCTTGGAACATATTCAGAGAAAAAAAATCAAATAGTTTGTGCACATCAGCAAACTACCATCAGACAGCGTACAACAGCACGTTATTCTACACAAATACAGTGAAGGCAGACATAGAGGCCGGCCACGAAAACAATGGCCCACCGAGAAAAAAGAGGTGACAAATTCCACAATATACTCAGCACACACGGGGGCCGTCTCCAGAAAACTCTTCTACCCCTGACGCTGACAGGTAACAACGGGTTAGCGAATAAGATAGATTGATTTGTTATTACCATCCATCCATCCATCTATCTAAGTCACTAAATGGTGTACTAAACCTGACGTAAATTTAGCAGCCCAGTTCTTAATTCACGGTAAATATTAAGTGTCACCATCCTGATCATTTAAACAAATTAACAAACGTGATTCTTCTTATTCTTCTAACTTCTACATAGTATCAGGATGTAGTTTAATGAAATGAGTTGTGTCATGGCTTACTGCTTGGGTGCGAAATCTGTGCCTTTCTGTCTGACATCCGATTTCAGCATGCACTTATGTGTAACTTTGACTAATATGATGAAACAGTCAATATTACTCCAAAATCGCCTTAATATCTTCTTGCCACATATATGGCAAATCACAATATCGATATTCCTTGCTTCCTTTTCAGATTCCTGCAGCATAATGGCTATCTGACATTGAAAACTATGTTCATTTCAGGACGCTGGCAAAGGAGAAAAAGGAGATCATTTTTCGTGTGATTTTCATTGGCAGAATACACACAGTATACATAAAGTGACCAATGAAAATCATGTCTCATGCATCACTTTAGAAGTATGATCCCAATGAGCCAACAGGGCTATATGATTGACGAAAGACACGTTAATAGTTGCTGCCTTACGTCATTATATTATTTACTTTGAGCCTCATTCTGCATGAGGATCCTGAAAAGGAAAATAAAGAGAAAAAGGAATAACGCAGCACATTGGCTTTCGTCAATTATATAGTGCTGAGGTCTCGTCGGGGTTATTTTTTCTAAAGTGATATGAATCTTTTATCACGATTTTCATTGATCACTATGTGAATACTTTGAGTCGACAGCCAATGAAAATCACGGGAAAAATGCGCCACTTAAAAAGGATGATTCACAATTTAGATTAAATAGGTCTTATTTTGGTAACTGTATGCTTCACAAATCTTATCATTTGCAATTGCTCTTTCAGCCTGGCTGGTTTTTTTTTTAATCTGCAAAACTATATCACGCATACTGTCATGTGTGTCCAAGTCCTTTCCCCAGAATAGTTCCGCGCTTTGATACTAAACCGTCACTTTTCTTATCTCGGCTGATCTTACTTTTTCGTGCTTTTCACTGTTGGCGACATAATTACAGACATTGTGAACAATAATCACACGTATCAGTCTAGATTAGTGATTGCGATCTGCTCACAGGGCTTTTCTGGAGAAGGACTTGATTCGTCTTTAGAATTAAATGAAAAGGGATGTTTCTATATAGAACTGAAAAATGTGATACCGTGTTATTAAATACGGGTTTTGAAAATAACAAGGACATAAAAACAATAAGTACAACAGATGGAAAATTTGCATTATGAACTAACAACTGATCACATTCCCAAAAATACTAAGCTAGCAGACCCATCAGCCATAATGTCAAGAAATTAATCTATTATAAAATGATAACATTGGAGATGTGATTCACTGAATCAGAACCTCCATTATTATTTTTTTTAAAAATTATGTTTGATGGTCAAACATAGGATATAACCAAATTGGACACGTCCGCGGTTGAAAAGAACATTGCTCGCTACAACAGGTAAATTAAATGGCCTGATCATCTGCCACCTAAAATCTTATATAAATTAATCAAGCACACAGTAGTGCTCAGAAGGAACAGATGACTATCTTCAATGTACTCTTGTTTCTCTACATGTACCCAGGTCCTCTCAATGAAGCAGCTCGTCGCCTGCTGAAAAAAAACTTTAAGCCACAATACTCTGAGATCTCCGACAAAAATATGTACTTTCTAAATGAGACATCGCAAGGCGCGACATCGTGAGCACAAGGCGAGCGACTGAACCCCTGGAGATCCCCTGCTTATGGTTCAAGCACAACTATCACTATAAAATAACATCAAAATGTATCTAGAAGAAGTCAAGCAACTATACGTTTCTACTCACATTCCCAAGACACCAGAACACTCAGCTTATTAAATTTACCCTTCACCTTGTTTCGATCACTGCGCAAATGAACTTATGTCCGTTTGAATTAATTATGGAGCATGGTGTTTAAAAAAATTAAATGGTTCAATTGAACGTGAACTTATTAAAAAAATAATTTAAAAAAAACAAACCAAAACAACCAGAACTCACAACCAAAATAAAAGAGTAATAATGGATACCCACCAATGGGGACAGATTCTGTATGTATGAAAAAAAAACACACTGATATTAGAAATAAGTTCATGTTTCTTGATTCTTAATTCGAAACTAGCTTCACAGTACGTGGGGCATTCCAATAAGTGGTCCGCTCAGGTCCAGCAGCCATCCTAGTGTATGTAGACTCACAGTCCCGGTCAGTGTTGAGGTGATTTTCGGGGCCTTCCAACAAAAAAATACTTTTCCTTTCCTCCCCTCTAGATACTCCCATTTCTAATAGTCTCTTTTTGTGTACGTTCTCAGCCTCATTGACATCATCTTTATTTTGAAATGAATTTATTACTGCTGATCAAGATAGATAGATAGACAGACAGACAGACAGACAGACAGACAGACAGACAGATAGATAGATAGCAAATGTGTAAGCGTGAACAAAATTAGAAATTGTAATCTTTTCTGTGCCTTGGTCTACAACCATATTTTAAAAACTGTGCCTTGGTCCAGAACATTTTGCTAGTTTCTATCTTCTAGAGATAACTGATTGTCAGAAAGAGGCACACTATATAAACATACGCTGACGTGTACGAGTTTTTCGTGTTATAATTAAACCTGTAAAATGAGCTCTTGCTTAATGTTCTCCATATTATAACAGTAACATATTTCTTCCCTGTCTATTCCCAGAGAAACATAGGTCTGCTTTTGTTGCTTTCCATTCAGTGTATGTATTTAATGATTCATCTAAACTTATATCTGAGCCCATTAGCTGAGTTTTTTTTTTATTACAGCATTTCTGAATACTTTTCTATTCCACCAGTTCCTACAAGGGAGTGTTTGGTTATGTTATTATTCACACGTTTCCTCTGTATATTCCTCATTCATCTACACCAGGCTTTATCAACCTGGTGCTCGCGAGCATCTTAGTGCTCTCGTAAAAACATGTGATGCTCGTCGCGCCATCCGAGTTAGTATTCGCGAGCACTAACGATGCGTTCCTTTACAAATCACATTTTGTTGTACAAACCGAAATAAATAGTGTAACCACCCACATTTATGAGGGGAAAGGGATTGGGGGTTTATGATACAATTACGAAGGTTATTATAGCCATAAATATAAATATATTTCCTATTATATATTATGGTGCTCGCACACTCAGTATTACATGTGTGCGATGTTTGATGTCTGAAAAATGTTGAGAACCCACGATCTACACTCTCGTTATTTGGATCCTGTATTAAATGTGGTTGGGTTATTTCCAGCAATAGATTTTAACTTAACGTGCCATCCATCTAATACAGTGTTTCTTAAACTGAGTTCACCAGAACCATAGGTTCCTCGAGTTGATAAACAGGATAATTATATGTATTCAGAATTATGTTTTATTTTATTATATATATTAGCATAAGAAATAACATTTCCTTGACAGCCATATTAGTTAATATGACATTTTAATTTTATTATCTTATTTCTTTTCCACATTGTCAAATAGACGATGTCTGTTTTCATTCCAATGTTTACGATAGAACTATCGTGTACATACATACATACACACACATATATATATATATATACATACACACATATATATATATATATATACATGCACACACATATATATATATATATATACACATACACACATATATACACACACACACACACACACACACACACACACACACACACACACACACACACACACACACACACACACACACACACACACACACACACACACACACACACACACACATACACACACACACAGAGAGGTTCCACGAAACGAGAACAATGTTTCATGGGTCCCTCTAGAGAAAATATGTTGAGAGACGTTGATATAATATATTAATTAATAGGCGATACTTAGAACAGGGTAATGATTTTTTGCTAATCACTGGAAGAACATAACACACAAATCGACGTTTCGACCAACATGAATTAATCAAGAATGTCATTCACAACAACAAACGACGAGTAAGAACGAATCCATTGACGTTCACATGGCAGAGCTAAATATAGATATAACCCGGAAGAGTTATATCTATATTTATATAAGAGAAGGTCAATGGTGAAACAAGACGAAGGGAAATGCCGGAACAACATAATATCATCCGTACAACTGACGGGCATTGATCCCAAAGGGTTCTCTCACACACACCACACCCACCCCCCCCCCAAACACACAGCGGTTCTCAAGATTGTGACGGGTCCGATCATCTGAGAAGCAATATTTGAATATCAAAGGCACTCCGATGGCCAGCAACATTTAAGTGGTCAGCAACATGGGTATCTGTCTGGTTTTTCATGCTATACATATGTTTACAGAATATGTTTACAATCCTTCCAGTCTCATCTATGTACGACATTGTACAACGTTTGCAGATGATGCCATAGATAACATTGTCGTACACACTTGTGAAACTCTTCAATGGTGAACGTGACAGACTGGGTATGGGTTACATAGCACAAGTGTAGCATTTACTACGTTTGCAGCTGATGGTGGCAAAATGATAAGTTTTTGCTGCAGCGAGTACATAGGCCCTATTACCGAATATATTAAGAAGACATGGCAAATTTAAAATTTCAAGCGTGTGCGTTGACAATATTAAGTTTTCAAAGATGCGTTTGTTACAGTTTAATTTCTTTAAGTGGAATAGCTATGGGCACAATAAAGACACAGAAGCTCCGATTTGCGAACATGTATCAGGGCTGCAGATCCGTCACCAATATGGGTGGAGATTCACTTTTTAAGAAAAGTCTTTGCTCATTTTCACGTGCATTTTCTTTATTTTCATGAGATTTGTGGTGACCTTTATTGGGAAAATTGTTAATTTATTTTGGGGGGGGGGGGGGAGGAGGAGAAAGGAATGAAAATGTGTCCACCTTTTGCAAAACTAATGTCATGTTCTGGTTTCCTAAAACGAGGGAGATTTGAGCACAATAAATATCTACGAGCCTGACACAAATAAAGATATATTTCTGTAGAGTCTGTTTATGTTATCATTGCCTTTTGAACTTGACATTTCGCTGAATATATTTTGACCAGTCAACCCATTTGCCAATCTGTTCAGACATATTTACCTTGTGTTGTTTCTAGGCATCCTTTGACTATTTTCATGCTGCATTATTTATGTTTTTTATTTTGAGAGCCCTCTCATTACAAGTAAGTCAGTCACCTGTTTCACTTCCTGCTAGATCACTATGTTCATAGGCCCATTGTTTGGTAACAATGTTGGAAAAATGTGGCAGTAAGATTTTACATCACTCTTCCTGGAAGAAATATATCCAGATTTTCATATGCTATTTGTTTAAGTGCATCCAAAACAGAAACGGAGTCAGTGAAAGCAACTATATCTGTTGGTTTTTGTTCTATGTATTCATTCAATGGCTGACTTGATAGTCTCTGATTTATTTCATAAATTGATCAATTTGCCAGAGTAATAGAACTCATAGGAAAATTGATCCTCGTAAAGCATGTTGATGCTCATGGTCTCTGAAGCAGTATTGCTCAAACTCTTCATCGCAATCGACCTGTAATTTGTTTTCCAGTCACCTAAAGACATGCATTGATGATCAGACCGGTCAGTGATGCCTTGCAGATCGGTACCAGTCCACTACTTTGAGAAGCGCTGCTCAAAATCATGTCTTCAAGATTGTGTGAAAGTGCCAACTTCGATGTTTTACATATTGTATTATTGTTCAAACTCTTCAAAGCAAACAATTTCTGATATACCTAATCCCCGGTTTACTCATCTGAAAATAAGTATCAGGATTTCATAAGATGCTAGAATTTGGAGCCACTGTTGAAGTTAACATGTAAATGACTGATAGTTGTATATTCGTACTGATTGCAGAAGTGTTGAATTGAACCAGCCTTACAGTTTGTTACTAACTCATAATGAAACATACATCTACTTACTGGAGGTGGGTGGTCCCATTTTTGCTGAAATTCTTCCTTGGCTTTGGCAAGGAATTCTTTAACTGAAAACAGAAAAGAAATTAAACATAAGCCATTATTTATTATAACTTGTATCACAGATATGGAAGCAGCAGCGGATTGTCTTTTATTGATTGATTTATTATGATATCCACATGTGGAATGCCTGAATGTCTCAGTATTGACCTAGCAGGAATAATTTATGCAATATTAAACTCTCAGTAGATAACATACCTATATAGTGATTTTCCTCTTGAGGAAGCCTCACAGTATTTCATTTGTACAATTCATTTCGTACAATCTTGTGTAGTGCAAAATTCAGAGAACCTAGCATTGCACAACACACTGGTGGAGCCAAGTGAGCTCCAATTGTGAACATGATTCTAGCTGCCAATGTGTACATGGTGCCCCAGCTTTGCACGACATGGAGTGTGGTGAAAAGCAACTGTGACAATGCACGACGTGACAATTATCTGGGAGAGCCCAGAATCAGGCAAATATGTTAACCCTGCATAATTGTAGTTCTTTAGATGGTAGGGAATGCATAACTGGCTGCTCCACCCATACCAGTAAATATGGTCCAGGGTTTGGCTGCTATGGACACCTGACATGAAGAAGGCATGCTTGTCATGGAAGCTGAAGCCCATGACTCCAGCTCATCATGTTGTTTAAAGGTAGAAAATCCACATAACCCCTAGACTTTACTCCCTCTGAGTAGAAGACTTCTTATCAGAGCATTGTACATAGACCTAGAGGTCTCCTGGGTATGAAATAAAGCTCTGAAGAAACCACATCATTGCATATATCAAGAACTGCTTGTAATTCCTGGGAACATACAACATTATAATGATAACAGGAATTTTTTAACTAGACATGCTTTAATCCGGATACCCTCAAATGGTGAGCACTGTAATTTGTGAAGCATGTTATGGTTGATGGATTTCGGAATAACATGACATATGAGTGGGAAACGGCACATGCAAAATTACATGAGAATTGTGTATAACCAGTGAGTCAAACTATTACAATGTTTTCTGTTAGCTATCTGACAGGATGAATTGGTTAGTCCTATTAATCAATAACTTGTTATAAGTCGTGTGTGCTTCTAATATATATGATTTCAACTCCTAAATAGAATTTAATCCTAGTTGAAGGCAACAAAAAGAACACTTTTATTAAAATCTAACAGGATGTTGTCATTCTTTGTGGTTAGTCTATGACAAAATCTGTTAATGTTTATGTGTGAAAAAAATGATTTCTCATGCTATTTTCCAACATGATAAATTAGAAAAAACCATGATGGAGGGGATGATGTAAGGGTGGTTAAAAAAAAGAGACATACCAAGGAGGAGATGGATTCAAGATATCATCACCTAAACATGACACTTAAATAAGTGAGAAGATTAGATCAAGACCCATCCTGTCCAGCATATATAACATGATGATGATTCTCCACTAACAAAGCAAACAAAGTTACAGAACTACATTTTTTATGACAAACTTCAAGGAATACAGGACAAATAACAACAATGAGACATTGCAATAGCTGAGAGAAGTAATTACATAGTTAAAAATAGATAGCGGTGGCTACAAATTGATTATAGAATGAAAAAGATAAATGGAAAAAAAAGACTAAAATGATTTCAATAACATGGTTGGAAGGGTCATTTTTCCACACAAAAATATGCATAGACTAACACGGTTCTCATCAATTTCAACAGTAGCTCAAGGATTTATTTCAGTATAGGATAGCTTAGAAAAGACCATGATGTGGGGATGATGCAAGGATGATGAAAAAAAGACAATCAGAGAAAGAGTTAGTGAACGGGTTTCCTAGTCAGATAATCCAAGGTTCACTTGATTCTTCTTGATTAGATTAGAAACTGGCTTCACAGCATGCATTCCCATAAGTGCTCCGCCCTCCACTCCAGCAGCCATCCCAGTGTATGTAGACTCATAGTTCCAGTCAGGTATTGATTGTGTGATCTTTGGGACTTTCCAAAAAATTTACTTTTCCTCCCCTCACCTCTGAATACTCCCATTTCTAACATAAAGGTTCACTCCAAGTTCAAGTGGAAATATTTTTAAATCAATAACAGTCCCTAGGTCATATTAGATTAAGGAAATGTATACCAGATCTTCTGGGAAAGAAAAGGGGCAGGCTGACTACATCACCAATTGATATTCCGTTGGTCAATGAAAAATATGAACCTAACACAATGTTTAGATTCTCCAATACACTGCTGGCGTGAAAACTGGAATTTTTAATTACTCATCAATTTGATAATTTCACAAGTTTTCTAAGATTTTCTGCAAGATATGAGCATGAACAGAAGCAGATCGAGAATCAGGTGAAAAATTTTCTTAGGAATAAAGGAATAAAAATGGTGAGACAGCAGACAGAAAATGTCACAAATACACAAAAGATAAGGGTGACCTCACTTCCAGAAACAGATGTGAGAATTTGGAACCTCAGAGGAAATAGTTGAGAATCACTTGCATATTCATCATTTAGGTGTTACATCAGTAATTGTCTCAGCTATGATACATTCTTTCCCCAATGACTTATCCCCTATGTGGAATCCTTTACTTGTCCTATAAAAGTAAGGGAGCTTCCACGAAACTAGATTTTATTGACACCTGAAAATACATACAGCATAAAATGGGATGGTTGATGAGTACTAGTGCTTGGTGATTTCAGAATGAAATCATTTTAAGCAATGAGAGGATTGATAACCAAAGAAAAACACTGGATTAACTCATCAATAGCAGTAAGATAGAGGAATGAGTAAACTTGTGCTCAGCATCTAAAGTGTTAAGGAATACATTTTCAATTTTCATTTTTGGAATACTTTGTAAATTTCTATGTCACAAATTCCAAACTCACTTGTGTATTACAATATGGCAAATGGCAGCATAGATACCCTAATGGTATGATAGAGTGGAAATAGTTTTCTATCAAGCCTTCAAAATACATGTGGATAAATATTTGTCAGTTTTCAGGAAATCAGACATAGTCAATAATATGTTTATCTACAGCTGAGGTATTTATCTTCCTACTGCAATCTTTCTGCTTCTATGAGTGTCATGTTTAGATGGCCTTTGAAGAAAGATGCAAGATACCAAAGAACACCTGAATCAGTGAAAATTACCGTAGTAAGACACTGGCTAATAGAACTGTCCAAGGTCTCTGAGGATATATTCTTGTACACTTTATCCTCAATTATCCACATGAAGAAGGTATATGGGTCTTACCAGTGTCCTACCAGATCTATCACCATGCAACAGTATATGTAAAGAAGATGATATGACTGTAGTCAGGCTTTTCTTCTGCGAAAATCCCTCCGACATTCATCTTTACTGTTATAAATGCTTTTGTTTTATGTCCTGTTGTCACCCACTCATGGGCTAAATGCATATCGTGTCACAATTTCTTACTTTTATCTTCTATCAAATAATCCCCATAGATGACGAAGAGATGCCATCCAGCAGATATTGTACCTTTAATTTTTTTGTGAGACTCCTAGGTGGTGGGGAATGTCAGATCACTTCAGATTGGTCAATATAGCTGAGGTCAGAATGAACAAGTTGGTCCTGAAATATATGCTACATTCTGGCAGAAATCATTGCATCAAACCCAATGATTGACCTATGAATAGACCCCAATAACAGTCCTTTGAGACAAAACAACTGTATGAGAGATTGGGATCACCTCGATTACTTCACTGAGAAGGACCTGTGCCTTTGTTAGACAGCTTATAAGCTGTCGGATCTACCTACTCAAAGCTAAAGGGATTACTTCATCACACTCAAATAGACCAAAACAGTACAGAAGGTATAGGTTCGTTACATTGTTATATAAGTCAACTATGCTGTTGTTAATATACAAATTCTGATGAGTAATGTTACTATTGTCAGCACAATGCCATTCTTAAAAAAAGTGCAGGTCTTCTGAAGTTAGTGATCCATTCAGTAAATTAGTGTATGTTAAGGGTATCTGTAGAAGTTTTTTCCTGGCAGTTGAAAGGTAAGGTCAAAATAAGGAGGTGCTCTACTATTTCATTGGGATGAGACATTGGGATATGGGTCTATAACTTCTTGGTGATCCTGCCGGTTTTCCTTTCTTAAGAATGGGATTGATGGTTGCTGTGAGCCATGCTGATGGCAACTGTCCCTCTTTCCATGTTCTATTAATAAACCATATGAGTATTACTTTTTCCTTTGTTCCTGCTTATATATCATTTCAATTTTACTTTCATCTGGTTCTGGAGCTTTATTTCTAGCAAGTTTCCATATTGCCATGTTCAGTTCTTGTATGCTGAATAGGTCATTGAATGCTGCAATATTGATATCTGATTGTTGTTAGGTGTTGGACTTTTTTATTATTTTGTCTAATTTCTTGCTTTGCTTGTGACTTGTTAACATTTGCATAGAAGTTGTTGACTGTATCTGCTTTCTTGATGGATGTTGTTATTTCATTGCCACAACCATCTACCATGGGTGTTGGACTACCATGGGTGTTGGAATGACCTTGGTATATTTTCCCCCTCGGTATTATGCAAGAGTCACCAGGCTTTATTTTATTCCCTTTTTATATTTTTACAAATTCAAAGATGGCTTTGCCACGATCTATGGTGTGGAGACAGTTGTTAGGATTGGGTGGTCGTCACTGCCCACATCTTCTAGGACTTTGATAGTGCTATTGTCCGTAATGTCAGATGAAACAAATGTCAGATCGAGTCGGCTGGTCGAATTGTGTGCCCTGTGTAAGAGCGATGGTGTAGTATCCAAGGTCTGTAATAGAACTAGATTGGAATTGTTGCGTCTTAAATATCTTAGTCCTCTGTTATGACGCTTATAAGTCAACTACGTAAATTATGAACTTCACCAATTTTCAAACACAAATCTATCCTGATCGAAACCAAAAGGAAAATCATAAATTCAATCTTCATTCTAACAGTGTTTTCAGTGCTAACAAGAGCAAGCTTACTATGTTGAAATGAGATGCCTAAGAAAAGCGGCAAACAGAACAAGAAATCATATGAGGAATTAAGATAACACAAGAACTGTTGGAACAACATCTGTAGTCAATTATATTGAAAAACAGAGACTGAAATGGTTTGGTCACTTAATGATCGTTTGAGAACCCCAGAAATTACAAGCGATTAACTCTTACTTCCTATGTGCAATGAGGATGTTTCTAAGCTTTCTTTCATACCATGAGAAGACACCTTTCGGCTTGGTGTATTGCCTATTGGAGGAGCCTTCTACTCCATTTGTTAATAATAATGAACCCTTATTACCATAGTCAGTGGCAAGAGCATACAACATGAAATGGAAACATTTTCATATAGAGGAAGACCAAGAGGAATATGGATTGAAGGAATGTTACTAATATTCTGATGTCACAATATTACTGCATATCAAGCAACCAAATGTGCCAATGCCTGAAAACTGATTGTTCGTCAATTCTTCGACGCCTTACAGCAAAAAACGATAGATGTTATATAAAAACAAGTTTCAGCTGTTTATGAAAACAATGACCAGCACTATCTAATAATCTATCAATAATGAAAAGTCAGCATGCAAACATATATGGAATGCAAACATATATGGAACACAAACTGTCAATGAAAAATAGGACAGAAGAAACACAGAAAATCAGATATAATGGTTATTCATCTGTGTTGCCATGTTCGAAATTGGAGGAAAGAATAGCAACACAGTTTACCTACTATGCAAATCATAAGAGATTACGGGGTGAAGTTTAGCAGTTCCATCCAATATAGGATTAAAGTGTCACAAAAGTCATACTCAGATGTGTTAAACAGAAAGCGATATCACAGCAAAGCTGTAGACTTTGATACAACACATTCCATTCTCCTAATAATCTGCAGGAGTTTAAAAATGAACACCGAAGAAGATACAATGAAATTTAGATAGAGGACATAAATTAAACAAGTTGAAGCAAGATACAAGGAAAGAACCGGCAAATGGGAAAAAATATAACTGAACAGTAAAACATTGCCAAAATCATAAAAGCTTGCACGCAATGAGTAAATAGTTGAAGGAATGTTCCCTGTAGAATAGATAAAGAAAGACTGAAATGACAAGAGAGACACATTTTATTTTATGACAGAATAAAAATGGATAAAGAGGTAAACAATGAAAACATGATTACCCGGTAACTAGGGAAACTCTGATAAATATTGGCACAGAGTGAATATTTATAAGAAGACATACCCCCAAATAATAGGTATAGTATAAAACATTAAGACTCTATCCATGTGTGAAGGACAAACAGTTAAGTATATCCTCTGACACTAAGGCTGTCAGTGATAACATAACCTTTCTTGCCCTATATAAGGGTGAAAGTTCAGAAAAACTGTAGTGATTCGAGTCATTAAACAGACTGCCACTATGATTTACATATCATCATCATTAGGTCTTTTCTCTGCATCAATGATTGGCTGCAATGGGCCTCCAATATCAACTGTGTCTTGCTTTTGTAGCTCAATTTGCTAGACTGTATCCTGTCAATTTCAAGTTTGCTTCCGACTTATATCTTTGCCTACATCTTACTTGCATTCCTTCAAGTAAGGTAGTCAACAATTTTTTAAAATAAGTCCAAAGTATTTAATGTATTTGATTTTATATTTCATTTAATTAATAGTTATATTTTTTTCATACACATGTTATCAGAATCTCAGTTTTCCTTTCTTGATGAAGTTCTCCCTATTGTTCCATATACTCACATCTCACTCAAAGGTATAGGTTGGTATAGGCTTATACTTATTGTTTAGCATCATATTATAGTCTAGTCTTTGCATATGTGAAAGAGCCAACAGGTGGGACCATAAATTCCATTATCATGATGTATTATTAAAGATCCCTAGTTTATAAGCTACTATAAAATAAATTATGTAATTAATAATAGTAGGCATAAAAGTCCTAAGTCTAATCATCATTTACTTCCTTCAGCAGACACAATGAAGCCAGAAGGCTATTACTAATAGTATTATTATTTAGGCCTATAGTTTTATATATGTGATGTGCCACTGGTTATTATGTACTGGACACTAGGTCTTCTGAGAAAGTAAAGGCGGTGGGCGTGATGCTGACTCACATCATCCCTAGTTATACCGGTAGACAATGACAAAATATGGGCCTAAGTCAACACCCTTACTCTCCAATAGTCTACACCTCAATGGCGTGAAAGGGGGAAACGTGACTTGTTTACTATGCTTCTCTTAGAACGTTCAATAACCGGTATTGTATGCCTAGTATCAGACACATGTTTCTATGACTACTTTATATTATAACTGAGCAGCCAACGATTACATCTGATGCTTGTCGACGTAATTTATAGAAATGCAATTGAAGAAACCACCGGTGCGTAGAACCTAAACCTAAACTGATGAGGCTGTTTTATTCTTTTCCTCAAAATTGAAAATATAATCACGAGAACGTTCCCAGTGGTAAAATATAGTCGAAAAGAGCGTGAGTAGGTTTAAATGTGTGTTAACTTCACATAGTTAGAGTTAGACTACTCAGTTAGACTACAGTAGTCACTACTGTTAAGTATTTGAATTTAATTACTAGGCCTAGGCACTATATTTATTTATGCAATATTATTCATTATAAGCATTAAGTAGGACCTATACTATAATAATTGTCGTTTGCAAAATGCAGACAGGCTAGGTGTTGATGTCGAGCACCATACTATGCCATATGGTATGATACCATACCAGGCATACCATAAGATACGCCTGTTTCGTAAAAACAACTTGCCTTACCATTTTCCGCCGGGTCCCCTTTTTTTGCCGTTGCTGCATTGCCCATATCCCTTTAGTGAGTGCTATCGCACCTGCAATCTGTATGCTTTTTGGGGGGCTAAAACTAACGATGATGTTCTGTATTGA
Source organism: Meghimatium bilineatum (assembly GCA_034231615.1). Taxonomy (NCBI): domain Eukaryota; kingdom Metazoa; phylum Mollusca; class Gastropoda; order Stylommatophora; family Philomycidae; genus Meghimatium; species Meghimatium bilineatum. Next base: position 47,650,838 of record CM067316.1, read on the forward strand.
TATCCGCAATAGTCCAGAATATGAAATGTATCCTCGTATCCAGACAGAAATATCCACTCACAACACGGTATTGTACTCTCCTACACAAGTTTATCTCTGAATGGTTACTGAATGTGCGGGTAGAGACCGGAGTTCATGTTAACTAGAATTCAACAGATTATAATTAATATGTCACAATTATTTGTTGTTGTTTTTTTAACGTCGGAATTGTGGTTTTACTGAATACATTTATTTGTGAAAGTTGTATATCCCTCGACAGCAGACAACAAATTCTGATTTATTTCTTAGCGCGGAAGCGCTGCGGTTATTGTGACGAAGTTCGCAAAGCACTGTGGGTAAATTCGTCGTTAAGTCTTCAGCACGCGGAGCGATAAACTGAATGGCAGGCAGGCAGACAAGAGATCCAGTGGCCCACTTTTTTTTCCTCCTTGATGCAAAACATTCGCACCAGTTGTTCTACAAGTCGTGTCTGCTCCACCGTACACCACGCAACGGTTATACACCCAGATATTGAGATATAGCTATAAAGGCATGCTAATGTAAGGCATTGGTAGGATGCATCCCTTTTTTTGTTGATGCTGCAAGCGTTTGGGGAATTCATAGGCTTGTTACACCACAATATTTCGGATATATTAGGGTGAAAACGAATATAGGCCAGACAGTAGTACAAATGCAAGTCAATGTTGAAAGATAAAACTCCAATAATTACATGTTCACGATTTAAGATAAAGGCAGCTTGGATAAAAGACGTTATCAAACTGAGGACACACGAAAAGCAACACAATTATTTCATAACACAAGAGATCCCCCTAATCGAGGTTTGTAATTCAGGATCAGATAACCTAATAAAAAATGGCTGATTATGTGGTAAGTGGTCGTGATTGATGAAGATGGTGGTGGTATGTTTCAAGCCTGTAATTACCCCACCCCCTTTATCGGGTGTTCAACAACTCCCTTCCCCTTAGCAAATCAGAACATGACTTTTAGTAACAGCTGAAGCCTCCTGGGTATGAAAGACAGCTCAGAGAAACCTCCCCAACAGTACATAGGAAATAAGAGCTAATCGCTCGAAATTCTTGGAGTTCGAGAAGAAGAAGAAGTAACCTACTAGGAATTTAACCAAAAGGTCGGTACAAAAACATTCCCTTAGTGATTTATTCCCAAAAGGGTCTTGAAATAGTATCTCAGTGATATTTTCACACGAAAGCGAACGAAGGACTATTTCATGTAAACACCCCATCCCTCTTAAAGGTAATCACATCTACGGCCCTGAATCCAGTAAACCGACAAAGACGGATGTGTCGGGCTATTGGCATAAATATAACGGCGACACAGCGCATTTTCATTTTCTGGACTACATCCTGCTGGAAATCTAGTTTGGCCATTGTCCTGCTACAAGAGAGATCCAGTGGGAGTTTGAGAATGAACACTGAAGAAGAAGAATACGGTTAAAAAAAATTTGATAACCCCACCCAGCGGTATTATCATCCGACACAAAAAAAAATCTCACAAGAACGACATGACTTACCTTTATTTAGGCAACAGGCTCTTACCAAAATCGTATACACGACTAGTGTCTTTAGGGTGAGATGAAGTGATTCTAAAAACTGGGTTGGGTTACCGCTGAATACAACAGATTATATGATTGTAATAATTATTTTAGACAGGTAGTTCTTGCGAATTGGGATCCTATGCAAAGCTCAACCGCGACTATCGGCGGTATAGGAGACCTTTTCACTAAAACGTAAATAGACTAGTCTCTAATATGCGTGTAAATCTATTGGTTGGACCTCTCTATTTTTGGCATGCGACTACAAGTATGTAAATAGCAATCAATTAAAATTCCCTCACCGAAGACGGATGTGTCGAGTCATTGGCGCAAATAAAACGGCGACACAACTCATTTCAATTCTCTGGACTACATCCTGCTGGAAATCTAGCATGACAATTGTCCTGCTACAAAAAAGACCCAGCGGGAGTTTGAGAATGAACGCCGAAGAAGAAAATTCCAACAATAATCAAAAACGTAATGAACTTATTTTTGTATTAATTTTGTAACCACATTAATAAAACAATGGCTCATGAAATCATCACAAAACACGTCAACTTATTCCTGGAATATTTATATGCAGACAATAAATCATAAAGATTAATAATGGTAAGACAGTGGTTGTAGAAGAACTGCAGACTCACAGCAATGTATAGGGAGGTGTTTATTGCACGCTTTCTATACTATTTGTATTTGACATTCACAAGATGTATGTACAAGAATATGCAATCAATAGTGGACCGGATCTTCTTTTTTGAGTTAGTGCACAAAATCATGCAGATTAACAGGATGTAGTCTGGAGAATAGATGGCGTTGTGTGGGGCAGTACATAAATTACGTCAACATTTTTTACCCCTTCCCCAATCCCAATTGACAACTGCCAATTCAAGGACACCCCAATTGACAACTGCCAATTCAAGGACACCCCAATTGACAACTGCCAATTCAAGGACACCCCAATTGACAACTGCCAATTCAAGGACACCCCAATTGACAACTGCCAATTCAAGGACACCCCAATTGATAACTGCCAATTCAAGGACACCCCAATTGACAACTGCCAATTCAAGGACACCCCAATTGACAACTGCCAATTCAAGGATACCCCAATTGACAACTGTCAATTCAAGGAGATCCCAATGATAAATTATGTTACAAAATGTAACCCCCCCCCCCCAATTATTAATAACAAAATAAAGTGGGGAAAAACATTATTTTCTAAGACATTTGGAAAAAAACCCATTAAATTTTATATAATTTGATTCGTTTAAAAAAACAGCAAGCATATTGTTGACGTTAACTTTTATCACCTTCCCCCCTCCTCCTTGTCAACAACTGTCAATATTTTCAGAACCCCTTTCCCCTAGTAAACAGCAATGGATGGACCCCTGGCTCAAAAGGAATAATGCTATATGCAGACATGTTCCAACCAAATCCACACGACAGCATAAATAGACTAAACTGTAAATATCAAAGAACAATATTTAGGCTGCGAACAACACATATACATCTTAACAAAAACCTACAAATAATTATCGTAGACCATACATCAACCATACTGCAACAGACAAGACAAGAAAACAGTAAAATACCACATTATTGAATGCCCTGCACTACAAGACCTACGAAAACAAATGTTACTACCAAACCCTTCATCACTAACACCCTTTATACAGACACAACACAGCTGAAGAAGACATGCACCTACCAACACCTGGAACAGGGAAGAAACAGTGGACACTCGCAACACCAGGAATCGGATAAGTAGGAAACATATAGTCACGGTTTACAGCTTGGCTGCGGCATATTCGTCTTTCGGCCTGACACAAATCTACACAAATCTGGGTACAAGGAGACAAAATGACTAATATAGACCATTAACTATTTAACAAGTTCTCTAATGTTTAAGGGGGGGGGGCACTTCATCGGAGGCCAACAGGCAAATTGACACCATGTCCATTGCGACACTGCACGCTATATTACTCAACAGTGAAAGAACCTAATTGTCAGGCATGACAGTTTTATGTTGTCTGGCTCAAGTAATACATTTGTGAATGTCATAACGATTTGTTAGACATAGTGCGCTCTGTATGTGTGACAGTGAATCTGAAATATTATCGCTCTGCAGACGAAACTATAGCACGCGGTAACAAAAGGTAGAAATCTGTCCTATGTTTACACTCATGTCACAAAAACTTAGCACGTTGTAAAATGTAAGCTTTAACAAAAGGAGGAGGGGTGGGGGTAACTTAATTTTCTTGGAGAAAATATAAAAGAGGACATGGCTGTAAAAGTAAATTATCGTCAGTAAGATTTTAACATTAGGAGCGTATAGCTTGATAACGTAATTTGATCTTGACACCTTTTAATAGTATGATCGTTGGTGTAGACATTAAGCTTTATAAAGCAGTGCTTCTCAAAGTTGTAATCCGTGGATAAGTTTCAGTTCGCAAGACATTAGAGCAAGTCTTTATACATACAGTAATATAATACATTTGATCATCAGAGTCCAAGCCGGTCCTTAGGGGATTGAGAAATAAATTGACTGGTTGCGGTAGCAACAACTTTTAGATTCACTGTTACAGAGGGGTGCAAAGGGAACGCATTGCTCTAGGCGGACCAAGGGTTAGCAGATAACCAAGATCCCAAATGTACCTCCACGAGGTGCACCCTGGAAACAGAAATACAGCAGCTCGAGCTGATTCTGGCCAAATCATTTGGGGATCGTGTCCGAGAATGTGGAGGCAGCAGATGGAAAGAGATTTGACTGCACAAGAGACAGACAATATCTCCGACACCACCAGCATCACCACATATAGCGACACTGTCGACATACAGTGAAGCTAGTCAGTCCAGTCCGAACATTGGAGGGGCGGCCAATGTAAAATGCACGTAAAGGTAGATGCATGGCGAGAGACAAATAGATTTCATACCGAGTACAATGAAACAATGAAAGGGCAGAACAGCGCTAGAGGGCAGCGTGAACTGCAAATAGAAAGTGAAAAGTCCATAGGAAAGGGGAACTACAAGCTCCGTCAGCTCGAGACGAGCTTCTAGTTACCTGTGTTCCTTACAGGCAGAGACCCAGACCCATTCATTGGCATTTGGTAAAGCAAGAAGACCTAATCCAACTCTAATGTCGAGCCTTCCTAAACCGGAAATATGCTCGCGAAGAGAAAGGGTTCCGTACCCGATGGGCTCAGGCACAAAAGGGACAACGATTTAGCCCTGGCCCAACTCTACTGTCAGGTTTTCCTACACCGGAAATACACTTGAAGAGAGAAAGGGTTCAGTACCTGATGGGCTCAGGCGCTATTGGGACAAGGACGCTCAGCTCGAGAACGCCTTGCTCTCAAACGGGTGGTGTGAGACTCAAACTTGGACAAGGGGTACACGATGTCGGTGAATGACACCTCGGCTAAGAGGGCGAAAGAGCCAGGGTCTAACTCCTCTGTTGAGTTCTTCCCCTAAGGAACCAGGCTCACGGATGAGAAACGGTTCAGTACCCAATGGGCACAGGCACAGCACGCCCAATTACACGAGGCAAGTTCATAGACAGTGGAACACCTCGTGCGAGTCAGACGAGAGCAAAAATCGTCTGGGCGAAGAGTCGGCACTACGCGTGCATGGAGACAGATATAGAGGCTGTCACAGGCTAAGGGTAGCCCACCCGAATTGTCAAGGCATGCCGAAATCGTATGTGATAGGCCTACAAGGCGCATAACGGTGGCACAGCGTAATCACGCTCCCGGCGGAAACCGCACGGATATCCGTGATGGTTACAATGGAGCGAACGCAAAACAAACAAACAAACTGTTACAGACAGAGGATAAACATCTTGAATTGTCCGAACAATATCTTTCTTCTTTTTTAAATTTTGTTTTGTTTTATAGCCATTTCACATGTAATATATAACATGTGGTTGGTCTCTTTGTACCCTTACAGCGGTTTTCAAGTGGGGTCAAACATAGGCAAAAAAGTCTAAGCGGAATTTATAGGGACCCCACCCTGATATAATATATATATATATATATATATATTACAAAAAGATCCTACGAATATCATGGACAGAGAAAAAGAAGAACATTGAAATTTTGAAATTACTGAAAACTAAATGAAGAGTGGCTTTTAAATACCATAATAAGAAGGAAGTTGTAGTATTTTAGACACTTAAAGCGACATGATGGTACCGAAAGGCTGATTCTAGAGGGTAAAGTGCCATGAAAGCCAATAAGAGAAAGACCACGAAGACGATGGACCAGCAACATCGAAGAATGTATGCACATGTCTATGGCTAATGCAAGCCTGCTTGCCCGGAACAGAGAGACGTTCAGAGCATCCACTACGAAGACAACTTTCTGAGAAGGATGTCACTTGATGATGATGATATATATATATATATAATCTTCACATCTAGAGTGGTCACATTCGTTCCAGTAAGTAACAATCTTCATAGTTACAGTGAGCTAAACTAGTGTATATAGTAAAAGAATCAATATAAGATAGAACTGCAACGAAACGTAACAACAATAGTACTTAGGTGGAACTTTGAAAAACTTGTGTTCTACGCAAGTACTATAGTAAATAAAAGGAACATCAAAATATATTTGAATGATCTTAGATGATTTCTTGTTATAATTTGGCTAATCATTCGAGGGACTTTCAAAAGGAATATTCACAGCGATATCTTGTGGCTTTTCCAAGATACAAGAGAAATCGGATACATTTAAAAAGTCATCTGGTTACATTACGAAATTAACCAACCTTGAAATTAACATCTTTCCCGATGGAAACTAAAAGGTAAATTATAAATAAAATCTTCATACCAATGACTTGTTATTAATGTCAGATGTGGAACTAACTAAAGAACACTAGAGAGCGATTACTACACGTGTAAAATGAGATTTCTAAGAAAATCAGAGGGAAAAAAAAATCAACATCAGGTGATCATAGAGATTACAAGAACTATTGGAACGATATCTGTAGTAAAATATATTGCAACTCATAGCCCGAAAACCGATCGTCATTTATCCTGCGACGTCTTACAGCAAAAGCAAAGACAAAAAAATAAATAGATGAGAAGAGCAAAGAGGGGAGGGGAGGAGATGAGATTGATATATGATGTGATATGACGTGCTGTGTTGTGTTGTGATGTAAGGTAAGATTCGATTCGATTACATAACATTACATATCACAACAGAACATAACATAATAACATAACATAACATATATTACATTACATTACATAACATAACGATTAAGATTTAAGAATGTGGGTTGTAGATTTTAGATTATGTGTGTGTGTGTGCGCGCAAACGCGCACACACATACACATACATAGCAAGAGATAGACAGACAGACATACATACATACAGACATATAGATAGACAGACAGACAGACAGACAGACAGACATACAGACAGACAGACATACAGACAGACATACAGACAGACAGATAGGTAAATAGATATAGACAGAAATAATTCGGCCACTTCCCGAAAATGAACCGATATTGAGCAGCAGCAAGAGCGTACAACACGAGAATGGAAACAACAAAAAAAGACAAGTAAGACCAAGAAGAAAGTGGACTGAAGGAGTTACAACGTTCTGATGTTACTGTTTATCAAGCGAGAAAACGTGCTATAGCCCGAAAATCGATCGTCATTCAATTCTGCGACGAACAATAGCAAAAGCAAGGAAAAGACGACAGATTCATGGATAGATAGACAGACAGAGATATATGCAAACATTAGCTTGTTGGACCCCGAAAATTACAGTCCTAACTGCTGATAAAAAATGCCACTCTCATGAGCTGGTTAAGTCCTTCTTCTGTAAAGTGCTGTTCGATGTTTCATCTTGTTTGATAAGATTGATCATTGGTTATTTCGTGAATACTCTTGTATCATTCGGCAATTGAAAAGCGTAAGCTAATTTTTGTTCTGGCCCGTCAACTTAATGTAAAAGTAGTATATGCTCATGTTCTCAAGCTATGCAAACACTGCGTTAGACTTCATAGGAGTAAAAAAAAAACTTTCTGACCCCACACCAAATAGAAAAATATCCTTCCGACCCTACAGGTTGTTCACCTCTGCGTTAATCCATCCACTAATAATTGTAAAAAAAAATAAATTATAGCGTATCTTATCCAGGACGTAACCTTCCCTTTTTTTGGGCTGTAGTGATTTTCTAGGCAATATAAACAGATTCAGTAGTTTACATTTCTTTCTGAATGTCCAGATGCATAATTTTAACCCGGTATCTTGTCCGTCATAGACGTGCTCTGCACCACACCGCCAAAGAGCCTGACATATTATACATTCATACATATTCTTAAGTCTTCGAGCACATGAACATTTGATCTTTGCTGTCCAGTGTATTCTTTCAAGTGGATCTAGTAAACATTAAAGATATAAATATTTGTTTCAATAATTGTATCTAGAATGCAATGATGCTGCTCCGCTGTTTTCAACGCAAAATGATACATTTTTTTTCAAGGTTATGTTGATGTTTTATATCCACCGTTTTCTTGGTCTACCTTCGGCTTTATGTCCGGTTATTCTTTTGTTATATACTTTTATTGGTATTTGATTTGGGTTCATTCTCATAAGGTGACCGAACATTTTACTTGCTGTTTTTCGATATATTTAAATATACTTTAAAACTGTATACACTGTGACTATACCTACTCTTTTCTTAATTTCTTAATTTCTTATATTATCTAGTTAATTGTTGCAATCGCCATATTTTAAGAAAATTTCAGAAATATTGAATACGGAAATATTTTATACTGACGATGAAGATAAAAGTTGATATGATGTTATCAATTATGCCGAGTATTCGCTATAAATGTGGGTGTATAGTACAGGTACTCACGCCATTCTTCGTAAGCAGGGGTTAAGTTGGAAACCGCATATGTTGAATTGTCGGCCATCTCTGAGCTCTGTCTATTTTCGCCAGATCGTTTTTCTTTATCTCCTCCGCCTGCACCACAACACAGAAATGGCATATGTGACCGTGACGACGGTAGGCATAAAACTGCCTCAAAAACCGAAAAATAAGATACCTGGCTAAATGTTTGTATTTGCAAAATATGCAAAATGTCGTTTAGCCTACCCAGCAGCGAAACTGGTCACAGAGGGGTTGAAATGGTGCGATTAAATTATGGATTTAACCGAATTCCCGATTTATTTTTCTGTGACATGTACTTTTGTTCATTTCATTAAACACATAATCACTCAGTGTTTTAGGGGTGTCACTCTGAAAACATCAACACAAAAATACCCCCATACCTCCTGATCTAAATTCCTTGTTCAGTGTGGATAATTTTAATCCTGTCCTGTCTTTAATATATAAGACCCTATTATCTTTCCTAAAATCATTCCTTCCATGATTAATCTTTCTAACAGATTATGACTTTGTATTAAACTCACAACATGTTAGCTTGCAGTATTTTAGTTTTTGTTTTTGATGGATGTGATGAGTAAACATTCTTGTATGCTTCCGTGTGTTGAATCGTATCGTTGTCTATGATCTTCTTAGGATCTTTTTATGGTCTTTCATTTCGAATGCTTACATTTTATTTTCCATTGCGAATGTCATTGTTCAATCTTCATTGCCTTCAAAGTAATACTAACACTCATTAGAGAATGCGGGGAATGGTGTCCGACAGTGGTGGAGTCGGAGGTACTCGCTCTAATTGGTTAACATTCCAGAGAAGGTGATATGATTGTATATACAGATGGGTCGGTTGAGAGACACATCAGAAGTTCCTGGGCCTTCACGGCTCAAAGGTGGGGGGGGGGACCATCAGAGAGGAAAGTGGTGCTTTCGCTCAGACGACAGGCAGCATGACAATGGAGGTTTTGGCAGTAACAAAAGCTTTGCAATGGGTTTGCTCGCAGACTATCTGCGAGCATGCCTGCATGCTCAGTGACTCGATGAGCATGATTGTGAAAGTTCAGGCGGGGTACATTTGGAAACAGTGACTGGATGCAGTGAAGAATTCCTGTTTGCGTAAAGTGACTTTCATTTTTGTGCCGGGACATGCTGGAGTCCGGGATAATGAGAGAGCAGATAAGTTGGCCGCACACGCTGCTACTACGGCTGTTGGTGGAGCGATGGATCGAGCAGAAATTTTGAACGCCCTACGGGAAAACGCACGAGAAAATGACTGTGTAAGCGACGATGACTCTTGTTCCATGCCTAGAATAAAGGACTTTGGTTTTAAATGTGGTATCGCTAGAACGGAGGGGTTTCGTGGGCAAGAAAGAATGATGGTCAATCAATTGCGTACTGGGACCGTCAGTCAACGTGTAATGGCGGCTACACTCAAGGAGAGATCTGAGCACCCATGGACCTGTCCGGAGTACAGTGACGATGATACAACGACTAACAACTAACTAACTAACTAAACTAAACTAAACTAAACTAAACTAAACTAAACTAAATTAACTATTGTCCAATATAGTTAATTAATCGTCGGATCATCATCACTGCACTCCGGACAAATCCATAGGTGCTCCGATCTCTCTCTGAGTGTATCCGCCATTACACCTCTGCTGACATTTCCGGTTCTATGTTGATTTTTCCAATCTGTTCAACCATATGTTGTCACTGAGAAAATACATCTTCATAATAGTTGTAACCTGATTTTCCTGTTTGCCCATCACCATAGATTTTTTATGTCATGTTTTACTGGACTATTACTAATCTATTTCTAATCTCTGCTGAACAGCCCAGTCTTATGTGGTTAGTGGACCCCAGTCTTATGTGGTTAGTGGACCCGTGTCTTATGTGGTTAGTGGACCCGAGATATTAACGATTTATTATATTTAAAACTTTTAAAAAATCGTGATTTATGGATTATATGGCAGGCAGAAAAATAAGATATGTGGTCATGAACCAGCAACATTGCATTCTGGACTATCATTTTTTGATATCTGCAACTGATATTTTCTTTCATTATTCATTTAACAACAATCCCACTTATCTGAAAATAGCTAAACAGTTATAATAATAATTCTCAAAGACAGTGTAACTAGAAGTATGGCATACGGATCTTCTCACAAATTAAGATGGGGGTGTTTTGTTCAGAAAAAAATTGGACAGCTATTGACGGGGGAGGAGGGGGAGGAAGAGGAGGAGGTAACATACGTTGACAGTGTTTTATATACATTATTTTAATGGCTTGAATTTCAAAAAAAAATATATCTTAAAATATAAAATTAAAAAAAATATTTTAGTACAGTGTCTGCGACTTGTTTTTGGCACATAATTAAATAGGAGGGGTAGCGATCCGTGAATGATTGATAGTTGTTGACAAATGGAATAGGGGGTAAATAATTCGCAAAACAAATTGTTGATGTAACTTCTGGACAAAAGGGAACTAAAACTGTGACATAAATTCAACAAGATGGCAATTCGGCACCACTAATTCTAAATCAGTATATTGATCTCTTTACTAATGAAAGGGTAAGCAGAGGTCGTGGGGGGGGGAGGTGGCTCTAGAGTTGTAGATAGGCCATCATGAGCTACTGAACATTCGCAAAAGTTATTAAGACAAACAGTTCAAAATAGCAATTTAAATTTACTATACATGAAGATTAATAGCTGAAGGCAAAGTGAACGGCAACAGAGAAAGAGGGCCCCCAGACGACGATGGTGCAGTGATATACGTGTATCAGAATGCTTAAACATGTCTCTAGCTGCGGCAGGTCAACTCGCCCAGAATCGCGGAGTGTTCAGAGAACCCATAAGGAAAACCACGTTCTGGAAAGAATATGCCACATGATGATGATAAATGAAGTTGCTAATGTTTACAAACAAAAATCAGGTACTCACTTTCTCTGTAGTACGATTGAGGTATTGTCATTCTAGTCTCTGTATCTATGTCTTCTAGAAACCGTGGATTATACATCAGGAGGAAGTTATTCCAGAATGACGTTAATTCCTTACGAAGTGAAAAGTTTTTTGCCCCTGACCTTACTCTGTCGATCCAATCTTGAAAACCACTATCTCGATTCGAGCTGCTGTTAGTTCTTCTCTCATTGATGCTTCTGATAGTTCCACTCTTATCGGTAGAATGAAGGTATTTCTTTCTTTCTGTGCCGGATGCAAAACTTTTAGCACGTCTCCACTCAGGAATAAAAACTGTCCTTAATACTGGTGTCCCTCCGCCGTCAAAAGTAGAGTGAACAGAGCTATTACTTTTGGTGAATCCACTGCCGATATAAACGGTTCGTGTATTGCGTGGATTAATGACCGGAGCAGACCCATCTCTATATTCTATGTATGCGTCTGAACTTGAACTCAGATTGTCAACATTGTATACTATGTCGTTACTCAAGTTGTCAGCTTTACTCACGGCTCCTATATCCACATCAGCTTCAGAAATGATTTCATCCATAAAGTCTTCTTTATGATATGACCAGTTCCTCTACACAATATCTTATACTTCTATGGAAACATCATAGAACAACTAACAGTTTTAAACAATTACACACTTTTCCAATCAACGCATTCCATATGCTAGCGTTTTAATATCCAGAACGGAATAAATAGCTATGTAATCGGTCATCAGTATGGCAAACTATTAAGATTTTTGTCTCTTTAATACATTCAGGATATTTAATCGTATACATTGTGTCAATATTTCCACTATTGTAATCTGTGATATGTTCGCAGTGTTGTGGTTGTTTGTCGCAAATGCTCACAAAAACAGGCTGTTTACATTGGCATACACAGAACTGTGATTATGACTGGGCTGTACTTGACCCATAACAGATTCAGTCACATTCTGCACGTTCTATGCATATAACGTCACTGAATCAAGAACCAGCGATAAATTTATTCTCCTACCGAGAAACATGTGTAACTTTATTAATAACAGGAGATTCATAACAACACAAAATACTTATTTTTAAAGAACTGCAATAACAAGTATATTTAAAGAAATTCCGCTCTGCATTCATATTTTATTGGCACAGACCTTCGATGATTGACTAATGTCTTTAAAAAAATTATGGTGTTCTCAACAGAGTGCCCCGCTTCATTAAGGACAGAGGACATATGGTGTATCCCGACTTAAATTAAGCCAATCCTCTACCTTTTTAGTCATATTTCTCTATTAATCCCCCCCCCCCCATAAATTTACCGATACTAAGTGCGGCGTCATAATATGACATCGTCAAATCTCTTCCCACGAAGGTGTGTTAGACCAAGAGGATGTTGTGTTTGAGTATTTGTCCTTCCCATACGATCGTCAGGATGACTGCGCTATTTTTGGCTTCTTGTGAATATTGATCAGAAAGATATTGAAAATGGCTCTATAAACTGCATCACAGATGAAAAAATCTCTGGCTAGGACAAACAGAAAAGAAAGTTACTACAATTAAGAAGCTACATTTATTCATTACAACATATGGTTCTGAGACTTTGGTAATGACATCCGCAGTCGAAAAGAAAATAGTATCATTTCAAATGAAATAGAGAAGTCAGAAGAATATCATAGACAGAAAAACAATCCAATGTAGATGTCAGCAAATACCTGAACATAGAAGTAGGCAGTTTGATTTCATATTTAGAAGACTAACTCTCAGCGGAACACAAGGGGGCTCTGTTGCTTTTCTACATTTCCGCAGCACGCAGAGTTGCAGTCATGGGCTTCAGCTGCCCTGCCAAGCATCCCTTCCTATTAGGTGTCCATAGTAACCCAGGTCTGTACTAGGTCAGTAATATGGTTGAAGCAGCTAGCTATGCATTCTGCGCCATCCAAGGAGGCTATGGAGTTCTAACATGCTTGCATGATTATGGGCTCTCTCAGAGAATTTTGATGTCATGCAAACATTCTATAAATTCTAAAATATCAATTCTGCAATACATACAAAACCAACAGATACAATGGTTTGGTCATCTGGAAAGAATGCCGTGTGATTCATTAGTCTATAAATCATATACGAAGAGAGGAGAAGCAGAAAGAATAGCCAAGGGTAGACCTAGATTACGCTGGATCGACAACATCAAAGAGACATTACACGAACACCAAATAACATTATCTGAAGCTGCTAGAAAAGCGAGAAAAAGAACATTGTATCTCCCTCGACACCCGTAAACGATAAAAGAGGAAAGAAAGAAAGAAGAAGAAGATTCAAAAAATTTCACCACACCACCATATTGCCACCTGTTCATAGCTGGGGCACCATGTACACATTGGCTACTAGGACCATGTTCAGTTATAGAGCTCATTTGGCTCCTTAAGATTAATATGCAATGATGGGTTCTCTTAATGTTACACTACTAAGGGAAATGTAATTGTACAGATGAAATGCTGAGAGGCTTCCACAATATTGGCATGCCATCAACTGAGAGTTTAATATTGCATAATGGTCGGTGTAATATGCCTATAGTGAGACCTTCAGACCCTTTGCGTGCGGTTACTTCACTGTACTCAAGTTTTCCCATATTTACATATAAACAAGTTTTTATTATTTTTTATTTTCGTTTCTTGAGAAAGGTCCCGTTTGTACCGCAACGTGGAAGCAGTCCTTGTTATTGTGTTTGTTATTATTTAATTTCTACATTGTTTTGTTTGTTTTGATAGTTTTATAGTAACATTATTAACGCCTGGGTCAATTATCTTTATATAGTCTGTTATCCCATATTTACTCCGTCGTGTTAATGAAACTACACATGGCCTGTCAAGATTACGTCTCATAGAATGCATCTCCATGGCTTATAAAACATAAGACAAGTAACGTAGATTTGAGTTTGTGATTAAAAAAACAAGCGTCCTGCCAAAATTAGGTATTTAATGATTGACAATTTCTAGGCACAAAAGTCGTCCACCATATTGCTAATTATATACTTAATGGTTATCAGTTGGTATCTTGAACCTTTGTGTAATCCTAATCAAGCTACTCCAACACGTTGTTCGAGGCGCGACCGTCGGGTGAAGAAGACCTGTGTACATAACTTATTAGGACTTCATTTGTTACGTTTTTGATTATTTTCGTGATTTTCGTTGATTACTACTAATATACTTGGAGTTGCCTACCAAAAATAGCTACGGCGAATCCAAGTATATAAATAGTGACCTACGAACAACACGAAAATAATAAAAAATAGTAACGAATGAAATTCTAATTAATTATGTACGCGGGTCCTATCCTATGATAGGGATAAATCTTCCAGTGTAGGGTAACAACCCTAAACAGGAAGTAGGTGGCTGGGGTAACACTGGGAAAATGTCAAGATATACAAAAAAAGGTAGGTGTGTTACCAAAATAAAACATAAAACAACTTAACAACGAGATACAGCTATCCTATGATACTGTCGAATATCACGCCCAAGGACGCTCGTGGTATAATTTAATGACCTCTTGTTTTACTTTGGCTAATAAGAAATTCCAGAAAACAATTTATGAGTATGTTGATGATGATATAATCCTTTAGCTGTGAGCAAAGGTTCTTCTCAGATGTGCAACCGAGGCAACACCAGGGATCATATAATGGTTCTCCGAAGTGCAGTTGTTTAAGGGGTGTTGGTATGGATGCATTTTTAGTCTTAGAATGGAGGCATTCCAGTGCGACAGTATCCCAGGATTACCTCGTCTCTCTAGTAGCCCAGAACATACGTCTGGGTCAATTATCTCATCATTCTACCGTTAGATTTGTTGACCCTTCCGAATGTGTTCATGCCTAGCATTTTCTGTTCTCTAGGAGTCTGCCGCAAGAGAAAAAAGTTGCAATTCCCGCTGACTTGCATCTTTTCGTCATCCATGGGGATAATTTGATATAAGACAAAAGTAAGAAATTGTGACAAGATGTGACACTTTTTTCACAGATGATAGGTTGTCAGCCTATCTTTCAACTTTCCTTAGTCGCCTCCTACGACATGTATGTAAAAAAAATAAAGTCGCACTATTATTTGCACCATGAACTAGAAGTCCAGGCACCGGTTGCCAGATATAATTATGAATCAGAGAATGTTTGATGTTTCAGTCGTAGCCCAGTAACACGGTACTAACGATTTTGCTATCATGTTTTCTTTTGAACTGTCTTTAGCGTGTTTTAACTAGTCCATTTCTTTTTGTCGTCTATATCTGTGAGTCTCTTCCTTTTATTGTATATGTCCTTCTATTAAAAGATTGTTTTCTTCCGTGGTCACCCCCACGTTTAACCCCCTCGATAAGTATTGTGTCGAGTAATATTTTGTGGTATCATTGTTATTATTTACATTATTACAATTATCTTCAAATAGTATCTGCAACTCTACCCTCAGTCATGTTCGTTTCAATATATAATACGTTTGAACATCACTAGACCATAGAATATATGTACAGTCATTATACACTGTGATATTTCGAGCTTTTCACTGTTATATTTAGCAATTACAGTGCTATACAAGATTTTCTTCGTCATTAACATGAAGATTTCAGAACAAGCACATGATGATGCTCGTGTTGACTTCTCCATGGCGTGTCTATTTTGAAATTCCTTGATAATATCATTTCAGCTCCTTGCTTAAACTCATTTATGTTTTTGTCTGCTAAGTTATTGCAATTTGGGAGCCGCGAAATGTAGAGGCTAATTCACTAGCTCGAGTTCACTCTTCATACGTTGTTTACGCACGCACGCACTCGGACACATACATGTTCACGCACACACGCGCACACATACATACATGCTCACGCACACACGCCACACAGGTACACGCTCACGCTTACACACAAACAAAACTCCCATTATCGCATCAACCATCTGAAATCTGAGTACCAGGATATACTTATAACCTCAGCTGTTTGTTAAACACACTGTAGTATTCATATCAACATTTTCCCATATTTTTGCAATCACAGACTTCGGTTAATATTGGTATCACTGTTATAATGGTTAATCCATTTCATTATGCTCATTCTGGTGGGTGAGTTCCATCTTGGATCGTGGCATCTTGTCTACTAGTGCATTCTTTTCGGAGATCCCCGAGGAA